>SJXQ01011521.1:128541-206231 GCA_006408695.1 Aepyceros melampus | reverse complement strand
TTAAAAAAAAAAGTGAAAAGTGCTACTGTGAATGCAGGGACTGTAGAATAGGGTGCGTGCCCTTCCTACTTGTTTATTTTCCTAGAACCGAGAAAGATAACTACCCGAGAACAACGCCTAATGAAAGGCAGAACAGCTACTTAATACCATAACAGATTAATGGCACCTTGAATGGTAGCGTGGAACAAATCCTCCCTAACCAGAATGCTCTCTTAGGAATTATTAGCATAGAAATAAATCAGCATCTATATACACTAAGACACTCTATTTTGGATTCTCATTGTTACAGAAGCTTAGCTTTACCCTAACTAATATTGTCTCATTCAGATGCATCTCAGGATGATTTTTTAAAAATAGAATCATTGACTAAAAAGGATTTGACATGAAAATCATTGTCCTAAAGAGCTAAATATACTTGACTTCTCTAAGAGCTGTCAGAATTATTCTTGAATTCCTTTCTAAAGAGAGCTGAGCTATGTTTATTTAAAGTCACTCTTTAGATACAAGTATGTATAAGGAGCAAATAAAAAGGAGTGTCATTCAAGACTGGATGAGAATAATGAGCAAGCACATGGAAATTATTCTACTGATCAAATGGAAAATGTGACCGATTCTTAGGAAATTCTTCAGGGAGAGCATCTTATTAGTGCTCCCATTTTTAACATGGCTGAAAGGTATCCCCAGGGTTCCTACTAAATGGATAGACTTTGTAATTTACTGAAGTGGTTTCCCTATTTCCTTAAAAGGCTTACTGTTTTATTACTTCTATAAGAAAAGCCATTTTTAACATGTAACATAATAATAAATGGCAGCTTCTAAGGATGAGGTGGCTTGGAATTCATTTCTGCTTTCTAGTCTTGAGACAAAATTTTACCTTGACATAGTTGCAAGGGGGTAGATAGTCAGACCTCAGGAACAATAATAAAGTTGTAATTTTTATTACTTTTTGAAACACTTAATCTTTTAATTAAATCCTAAAATTGTTCAATTTGAACAGAACACCAGGGAGAATGACACTGGTTCCTCAGTAGCACAAAGCTAGGTTTCCAGGATTTTCATTTCTTTCGGTAGATCCCCTGAGGGAATCCTGCCCGTAGGCCTCACTGTTATTTTTAGGTAAACTGAACTGGCATGTTTTGTTGCTGGATGATTGAAACTATTTTTCAGAGCAAAAGTAGAAGTTTTGGTTTCTTCATTTATGTCTTTTTATTATTAAAGACTCCACAGTATGAGAGAGCAAAAGGGGAGTTTGTACCACATTTTGTGGGATGAATGTATAAATGTATACATGTTTGAGTGAATTTTCTAGAACTGTCTATTCAGATGATAAGGTCCCAGAGGATTAGAAACAATTTAATAGGTATAATTGAGCTATCTGTTAAACTTCCTCCAGTACTTCCTAAGGATCAGTTCATGAAATATTATTCAAATGTGATAGAATTAAGATGAGTTCAGCCCCAACACATTTTCCCAAAGGGAAGCAAGTTACCCTGACTCCAATGTTACTTTGCTTTGAGGGCCAGCGATTAACTCAAGGATTACCAAGAACAGTAACACTTCCTAGAGTGGGAATTATGTGTCCAGGACAAAAAAAACACAGGATGTCATAGAAGGCAATTTATGAGAGAGAATAAGAGTCACCATTAGCCCACCTGAAAGAAAGTTTTCAAAGCAAATGGAAATATCAAAGGGTAAAGAGGAAAGCCAGAGGAAGGAGGGAGCTGTCAGGGGGATGAAAGGGAGGGACACACATTTCTGTCAACTTTGCTCTGGTTTCCAAATGTATTACGTAAGATAAGTCTTCCCGCAAGCCCTGAATTGCCCAGCCATGGTTGTGACACCCTCTGAAATCTGTCAGCATTTAGAGCTGACAGAGGGCATGCCCTTTAGCACTGCCTTTGGAGAATGCCCTGGTTTCTTTCCAAGTCATGTCTGTGAATATAGACAGATGTAGTGATACAAATATTTGCCAAGTAGATACAAGGTTAGCGAAACATCGTGTCGATCTCCTTTTTTACCACTTAAAAGCAGAAGAGCGAACTCGATGCAAATGAGGGATTCAATTAGCAAGTTGTGTTCTGGCAGCATGTCATGGAAAGCAGAGGGAGACCAGGTGATTTGATAGAAACAGACCTTCCACGTTGATAACAGAAATCGTATGAATAAATATGGGAGCTGCTTTCACTAACGTATGCTGCGCTTAAATTTTTTCACCAGATTTCCAGCCAATAACTCAATGTCTGAAATTCCTTCCTTTCTAAAAACACCATCTTGTACCTGGAAAGGAAGATTCAAGTCTTGTTTTGTTTTTTGTTTTTTTTTCTCCACAGAGAATATTTTCTCAGTTACTCAAAGGATATACTTTTCCACCTGGACTTCATTTCTGTTAACTATATTGACTCTCATAAAATGGATAAAAATTATTTTTGCTGCCCACTTCTCAGTAAAAATTCCATTGCTATGGATCATGTCTAGCCTCTTGTGTTAAACTTATTAGCACCAGAGTATCCAAGTTGGGCTCAAAGGGCACAAGGCACGCACAGGATCTGAAATGCCCATCAGGGAAGCTCACATCTATCCCTCTGAGACAGGCTGAGCGGCCAGTTCAAACCTTTAACTAGGATCTGGGAATTTAGAGCCCCTGGAAGCCGCATCTGGATCTGTTTTTGCAAAACTAACACAAGTCTTGTTCAGTGTTTCACCAAATGTGGCTTTTCATCCTGAGTGTAAGCAGGCGGTCTGGTGCCCTGTGGAACCAGTCTGGAAGCATTACATGGGGGCAGCAATGGCACTGGCTGAAAATCAAAGTGGAAAAGTCTAGCTTCTCAGCCAGGGAAACTTCAAAGCAAGCAGGGCCTGCTCCCATTAGGTTTTTCTCCTAAATCAGGTTGAATCACATGGTAGAGAGTTGTCAGTCTGTGTCTTGCAAAAAGATGTAGCTGGTTTCATCTCCAAAAGGTTGGGGATTGAGGAGAGGGTAAAAGAGGAAAGGGTTCTGCTGGGGTCTCCAGCGGTTTAAAGCCTGGATCCTCCAGACATGGTTTGAATGTGGAGATGACGTCTCGGTTCCACAAACTGGGGGTGCTTCCTGTTGAAATTGCCCTGTATGAGATCACCTTGGCAATTAAATAACTCAGACCCTTCCAAAGAAGGCTCTACCATAGTCAGTAATTTTGTTCTAACAGAAGAATTAGAGTTACATTGAGTTTGGGGGCCATAACCTACAAGTGAAGGTTAATCCAAAGCAAATGGGTGTCTGAGAAATTACAGTGGATGGGGTGGTGGGCTGGGACTAGGGCATGTCGGGAAAAGTCAGGATGGGGTCTAAGAGCAACGAGTACCTCCCTGAGGTACCATCATTCGATGGGCCATGATAAACAGCAAAGATTTTTTCGCCGTTTTTGTTTTTAAGTGAAATAAAGTGCTGTATTTATCTTGGTTTTCTTTCCTTTAAAAATAAAATTATTGGAGTAGAGTTGATTTACAGTATTGTGTTAGTTTCAGGTATACCAGTAAAGTCAATCAGTTATATAAATATAACTCTGTCCAAAAAAAATTAAACCAATATTTTGGGTTTTTTTTTTGGAAGGGGTTGTATTTGTGTATATATACACACAGAGTGATTGGTTTCTAACTAAACAAGTTCTTGAGTTTTCATTTTTCCTTGTGAAGATGGACACTGCTATGCCTAAAGATATCATTCCCAGTTTGAGAATGCTTTTTAAAAGCAAATTTGTTTCTCTTAAAATAGAGATGTTTGTCCACTTAAGAAAATACCAACTAGGTAGTTTCTCTACTGGTTATTTTGCCAATCAATAATTCTGCTTCTATTATCATTGGTTAGTCATCAGTTAGAGTTATAAACATCATTGTTGCAATCAGGCAGCAGTATTTCCTGAGCTTCTCCAGGAGATACCATCCTAGATACTGGATGTGTGTAGAATATGTGCAAGTGAATCCCTACTCACGAGAAAGCTCCAGATAGACTACAAACATAGGGTAGATGTTTAAAAATCTATGCAACAATATGAACTGGCAATTATTAATTATCCAGATTACAATTGCTGAAAAGTTTCAAAGATGTAATGCCATCAGGAGTTGGAATATTCAAGGAAGACATCTCATAGCTCAAGCTTCAACCTATACAAGTGTGTGTGGTGTGTTTTGGTTTTGTTTGTTTGTTTTGCTTTTAATTTTCTTTTTCTTTTTAGCTGTGGATCACTTTCTTCAAATAAAGTATTCTTTCAAATGCCAATAAGTAAAGGTAAAAGTAAAATTGATCCAGATAACAGAGGAGCCAGAACTAAGTTCTGAAAAAGAGCAAGAAAACCACTGATCTATAAAATATGAGTATTTAGGAGAAAATCAAGGACTAATTAGAAAGCTACAGTTTCACAAGGGACATACGACATAATTTCCAAGTTTACAAAATGCTAAATGGTTTAGAAAGTAAAGAGACCTGGAGTAATCTAAATGTTTCTAAAGATCTCATGAAGCTGAAAGTAAGTCTGGGTCTAAAGCTCAAGTGCAACTAATGAAAGACAACAGGGCACCTGACTTGCAGGTTTCAGCTTCACTTTGAAATTTACTCCAGCACTAGACAGGAAAAGAGATGAGTAGCCAGGACTTGAAAATCACTTTCTTTGACCTGGCGCTGTGAAAACTGACTGAGCTCGTGTGGCGGCAGCCTCTAAGTCAGCGACTGTGACTCCTCTCAGTGCCCTTCTCAAGTCTTCAGCATTCCCTGCCATCAACATAGAGCAGCACTGCTCTAGTTACTATACGCTGAGCCACGTTGCTCTAGGGAGAGAAATCCCTGTCCTTCAGGGATCACAGTTCACCAAAGGCCACGTTAACTTCGGTCCCGTTTCTACCACCCTTTCTCGAGCCTTTCCTTCTGGTGTTCGTGCTCATCTTCCTTTACTTTTCTGTTCCTTTCCCCACCACCTCCCTCCTCTTTAGCGTATTAGCTGTTAAATTCAGCTTCTATAGGTCTTTGAACACTACCGTCAGATTCTCAGAGGTAAAACAGACATTGACAATATGACATACTATTGTCTGGGGCCTTTGGGTTTTTGTTTGTTTTGTTTTTTTGGTCAAGGAAAACCAAACCATCATGTGAGAATATCCTCAAAATCAAAACCATTTCTGTGGTGGAGTCTGATTTGCCTTTAGACAAGGTGACATGAAGATCTGGGCAAAATGTTGCATGTAATGCTTCTTTTAAGCAAATATATCAGTGAGTTATAACTGGGCACCTGTGAAGCAGAAAGAGTGGCAGTGATGGTGTGACGGCGCAGATGGTCCAGCCTTAGCTCACCAGCCCAGTGTCCACTGTTTTTCTCCAAAGATACGCTGTAGTGGAATCCAGAGCAGGGGGTTGGAGGCAGGGGGTAAAGGGAGAGAAGCATGCCTTCGATTTTTAAATGTCACCAACTCTTTTCCCGTTTAATTTAATTCAGGCCTACATTTTCCACTTTATTTCAGTGAAAACTTTAAAACAAATAAACAAACAAACAAAAAAATACCTTGAGGGCTTCCCTAGTGATCCAGTGGTTAAGAATCTGCCTTGCAGTGCAGAGAATGTGAGTTCAGTCCCTGGCTCAGGAACTAAGATGCCACATGCTGCAGGGCCTCTGAGCCCAGGTGCCACAAATAGAGAGACCATGTATCTCAAAGATCCCATATGATCATCTGACTAAAATCGGATGCAGCCAAATAAATATTAGAAAATACCACCTTAAGAGGAAGAAGTCTCCTGCCTTTGACAACACTTTAGCTGTCCTTTCCCTGTGGTAACAAATTTAAACTAGTTCTTCACATCTGCATGTATTTTATTTTTCACTTAAAAGTCTCCACGTGAGAAGTTTGAGCTCAGAAAAGTCATAATCTTATTTGCTTGACCAGAATGCTCTAAAATGACAAACTCTGTTTTACCTGAATATTGTGAAACAGATTTATTAATGAGCTGAGGAAAAAAAGTATACAGAAATGCCACTGTAGGTGAAAGAATATTTAGAGATTTTTAGGCTGATGCAAACAAGAGGTTATAAAAAATATTTTGCTTCCATCTCTAGGTAAAGTAGCTGCTACTTAAAACAATCTATTGATACCAGAAAAAAAAAACTTCCTTAATCAAAAATGTGTTTATATTAACAATCACATCTTTTAAATTAAATATATAGATATATGCATGTGTGTGCATTTTAATGCTTCTATAATTTTGTAATTCACAACAAAAAATGGTAATGTTAGATTTTATATATGACTCATCTAACAGAAAAATATGAGTTAATTAACGAAAACACTATTAGAGGTCAGATCAGAGGAGAGTAAACATTTTTACATAACAAAAGACATTAAGCCACAGTGCATGTAATTATTGCATATGGTATGCAATACAACTAAATTCAGTAACACCCAGAATATCTAAATAGCCTCTTCAGATTCCTCAAAGAAGTTTGACCTGGGTTTGAGTCTCTTTAAATGACAGCAAACTACATCCATCAGAGAACCTCTGATGTTCCCTGTTAACCTTGACTTTAACAACAAAATAAAGAAATGTAAATATTACCAAAAGATAGGTCACTTACCATAAATGCCTGTTGAGATACAGGGAAACGCCTGTGAATAAACCACAAAAAACAGAATAAATGTTAAAGGCCTGGCTCTCCCCAAACCCAACAACATCTATTTCAACATCTATTTTGCTTGATAATGGGATGCCCTCTACTCACATACTCTGAGCTCTGAACTCAACTCAGATGAAGTAGGAGACATTGTGGAAATGGTATATTTGATTCATTTTTTTTTACCAGCAATTATTCCAGCTTATAAGAGCCAAGGGTCAAATTACCTGGAATCTTGGGAACCAGTTGTTAAAAATAGTTACAAGGAATTATATCACATAAGCCTACAATGAACTAAGTCATATTGAAAAGAAATAATCATTCATCTTCAAGTCCTAAGTATTTGCCACATTTTACTATTACCTTTGTTATTGAGATGACCATGTCTATTATTTGTGTCTGGTGGAAATACAGTATACCAGTATGGTATGCTACTGGGCATTCTCTCCCAGCTCTGTATTAAGTGACATCATATTGGTGGCATAAAATCTGAAAATACCAATCAAAATTCATCTGTGTCAACTGAACCACAGGTTGGCTATGGAAATAAAATTTTGATAAAATTTAACAGAAGGATTCTGTAAGAATCAATTGGATATACAGAATTTCTAATAAAGGGCATCGCATATTCTATTCTATTCAAGAAGGAACATTTAGAACCTTACATGAACAACTGACTGTTTCACAATTGGTAAAGGAGTACGGCAAGGCTGTATGTTGTCATCCTGTTCATTTAACTTATATGCAGAGTACATCATGTGAAATGCAGGGCTGGATGAATCATAGCTGGAATCAAGATTGCCGGGAGAAATACCAACAACCTTAGATAAGCAGAGACATTACTTTGCTGACAATGGTTCCTGTAGCTATGGTTTTTCCAGTAGTTATGTATGGATGTGAGAGTGGGACCATAGGAAGGCTGAGTTCCTAAGAACTGATGCTTTTGAAATGTGGTGCTGGAGAAGACTCTTGAGAGCTTCTTGGACTGGAAGGAGATCAAACCAGTCAATGTTAAAGGAAATCAACCCTGAATATTCATAGGATGGACTGATGCTGAAGCTGAAGCTCCAGTAGTTTGACCACCTGATGTAAAGAGCTAACTCATTGGAAAAGACCCTGATGATGGCAAAGATTGAAGGCAAGAGGAGAAGAGGGCAGCAGAGGAGGAGATTGTTAGACAGCATCGCTGACTCAACAGACATGAACTTGAGTCAGCTCTGGCAAATCATGAAGGGCAGGGAAGCCTGGCGTGCTGCAGTTCATGCGGTTGCAAAGAGTGAGGCACAGCTCAGCAACTGAACAGCATATTCTATTCTTATATTTAAGTTGTGTGCTATACATTCTTTGTATCAGTAACACTTAAAAATAAACTTATAGAAGTAACATATTAAATTTTTGGACTTCCCAGGTGGTGCTAGTGGTAAGGAATCTGCCTTCCAATGCAGGAGATGTAAAAGCCTAGGGAGGAAGAAGATTCCCTGGAGGAGGCCATGGCAACCCACTCCAGTATACTTGACTGGAGAATCTCCATGGACAGAGGAGCCTGGGTGCTGCAGTCAGTAAGATCACATGAATTGGACATGATGAAAGTGACGTAGCACACACACTAATTTTTTGAGTCATTTTTTTTTAATCCAACCAGTCCATTCTGAAGGAAATCAACCCTGGGATTTCTTTGGAAGGAATAATGCTAAAGCTGAAGCTCCAGTACTTTGGCCACCTCATGCGAAGAGTTGACTCATTGGAAAAGACTCTGATGCTGGGAGGGATTGGGGGCAGGAGGAGAAGGGGATGACCGAGGATGAGATGGCTGGATGGCATCACAGACTCAATGGACGTGAGTCTGAGTGAACTCAGGGAGTTGGTGATGGACAGGGAGGCCTGGCGTGCTGCGATTCATGGGGTTGCAAAGAGTCGGACATGACTGAACGACTGAACTGAACTGAACTTTTTTAAAACAATTGCTGGCAAACCACTGATTATACCAGACACTATGGATTGAATGCTCGTGTTCACCCAAATGTAGAAGCTGAAACTCTAACGTGATGGTATTTGGAGGTGGAACCTTTGGGAGTTAATTAGCTCATGACAGTTGAGCCTCCATGATGGGATTAGAATTCTTAAAAGAAGAGGAAGAGAACAAGCATGCTCTGCTCTCCACCAGGTGAAGATACAGTGAGAAGATGGCAATCTGCAAACTAGGGGGTGCACATGTACCAAACACCAGATCAGCTGGCATCCTGGTCTTTGACTTCTCAGCTGTGAGAAATGAACGCCTGCAGTTTAAGTCAACTAGTAATTTGTTGCTGCTGCTGCTGCTAAGTTTCTTCAGTCGTATCTGACTCTGTGTGATCCCATAGATGGCAGTGCACCAGGCTCCTCCATCCCTGGGATTCTCCAGGCAAGAACACTGGAGTGGGTTGCCATTTCCTTCTCCAATGCATGAAAGTAAAAAGTGAAAGTGAAGTCGCTCAGTCATGTCCGACTCTTAGCGACCCCACCAACCGCAGCCTACCAGGCTCCTCTGTCCATGGGATTTTCCAGGCAAGAGTACTGGAGTGGGGTGCCATGCCTTCTCCAGTAGTTTGTTATAGCAGCCCAATAAAAGATATTGTACTTTATTTAACAATATTTAGAGTTATACTAAAAGAGTTAATGAATAAATGTAAATAGAGTGAAGTCAAAATCGAGCTTTCTAATAACAGAAAGAGATCTGAGAATGGTGTACTCCTGCCAATTTATCTATATGTATATCTACTCCAGTTGCTGTCATCTTTGTCTTTTCCCAGGAAAAGTGCAGATTTTAACATTTACCATATAGAAGTATGCTGCAGGACTTCATGACAGGATTGTTTAAAAAAGGACAATTTAAAAAACTGCAGCTGTTGTTGACTGTAATAACTAATATGATAGCTGAGCTGAATCATAATGAAATGTTTAAGCCTTTTTTATTTATGCCCTAGGGTTAAGTGTGTATTGCATTTTATTTTCCTNTTGAACTGTGGTGTTGGAGAAGACTCTTGAGAGTCCCTTGGACTGCAAGGAGATCCAACCAGTCCATTCTGAAGGAGATCAACCCTGGGATTTCTTTGGAAGGAATGATGCTAAAGCTGAAACTCTAGTATTTTGGCCACCTCATGCAAAGAGTTGACTCGTTGGAAAAGACCCTGATGCTGGGAGGGATTGGGGGCAGGAGGAGAAGGGGACGACAGAGGATGAGATGGCTGGATGGCATCACTGACTTGATGGATGTGAATCTGAGTGAAATCCAGGAGTTGGTGATGGACAGGGAGGCCTGGTGTACTGCGATTCATGGGGTCGCAAAGAGTCGGACACGACTGAGCAACTGAACTAAACTGAGAAGGAATGAAGAACACATAGCATTGTGTCTGATGAGGGGCACTATCTCAGCTAATGCTGATTCTTCTGTTGGCCACTGTAATGACCACCGGGCTCTCCTTTAAGCAGGAAATCTATTGCCCTAGGGGCTTCCCTGGGGGCTCAGATGGTAAAGAATCCACCTAAAATACAAGAGACCAGGTTCAATCCCAGGATCAGAAAGATCCCTGGAGAAGAGAATGGCTATCTACTCCAGTACTCTTTCCTGGAGAATCCCATGGAGGGCTACAGTCCACGGGGTCACAAAGAGTCAGACATGACTGAAATAACTGAGCACACACACAGGCACTGTTGTGCTAGTGCAGGGCTTCCTGACCTTGGTACTGTTGATATCTGGGACCAGACAGTGCTGTGTCGCTCAGGGCTGCCTGGAGCATGGCGAGATGCAGAGCAGCTTCCCTATGCTCTCCAGCCACTTGCTAGGAGCAGGCTCCCAGTCTTGACAATCAAAAACATTTCCAGGCATTGTCACATTTCTGCAGGGGGTGAAATCACCCCTGGCTGAGGACTATTGCCCTAGAATCTAGCACCTAGACCCCAACAGGGCTGTCTGCAGACAGCCTTCAACTGTCACCCTTTTCAGGGATGGTCTCAGGTGCAGAGACCCTCCTCACTGGGGCCACGCCCCGGCCCATAGTCAGTGCAGAGTATAAAGGCCTTGGCTCATCTTGGCTCAAGTCAGTGTAGGACCCTGGAGCACCACAGCCACCACTGAGCACACGGCAGCTCACCCCTTTCCCCTTGTCCCCTCTTGTTACCCCCCTCCCCTGTCTTCTCCAGGGGCTGATACCCAGGCACAGCTCAGTAGACGTCCTGCACCCTGAACTCTGTCTCAGAGTCAGCCTCCAAGGGAACTGATCTGACTTCACTCCCTTCTGCTTTCCTCTTACGTCCAGTATTACCAGTCATTCTCCCATCAGATTCAACAGAAGAGAGAGCACACCAGACCACTAATGGCAACTTTCATTTGCCTCAGCTCCCAGCTCTTTCTCAGAATAAATCACACGACTTAATAATTGAGTCTGAGTGTACCAACTGTCTTGTCTGTTTTAACAAGGACAAATAGCTTCATCTGAAAATGACATTGTTGCCTTCAAAGTGAAGGTACACAGTTGTGTAATGGAGCATGGTGTTGATAATATTATTGTATTAAACACAAAGGCAATGATAAAGCAGAGATGGGATTGCAATATCATGGGGAAAACTCATTGTATGTAAAGCAACTTTGCATATAATTCATCCATATAAATTTCCTAATTGATCATTTTTTATTAGGAGAAAAAGAGAGGAACAGAGAAAGAAAAGAGTGAGCAAAGTGAGCTCAACTAAAGGGTTTCACAGGACATTAGTTCTTTGCCATACTAAATTTCTGATGGGGCCACCAGAAGTGAACAACATAGGATTTCTTTATTTCAAAGTTATATTTAATATAACCACCTCCCACAAAAATCCTCTCCTGTGGAAGAATGATAGATTGCATTATACTAAAACCCCAGCAGTTTAGCCTGGTTTATTTTTAAGTGCATGTAATTCTGCAGTCACCTGTAGAACTTGGGGAATTGACATCATCAGCCCACTTTGTAAGGCTCCAGACTCCCCTTCCAGCAGGCAAGCCCTAGGAGCAAGTACATCTCCATGCTAATCACTGCTGAACCTACAGCGACCGGAAACTTCAGAGCACTTGACTGCCAGTCAGTATTTTTTTCTTCTTCTTCTTTTCCCCAAATCAGCATGCACTTCTCTTGTAGGAAAAATATTCATTTGACTTGGAGAGTGAGAGAGGATTTTTCTCTTGTAAAATTATAGATTTCCACCTGGAAAATACTTCTTTAGCCCAGCACTTTGGTTTCAAGTACATTTGTAGAAACACTAAAATCCTCAAGGCTGTAGACTATGCTTCCCATCCTCTTGAATGCCTGTTTCCACTTCGCCCATTTCTGTCTCAGTAACTTAAGGGCAAAGAAAGAAATACCCCTCAACCTTTGTCTTGACCCTAATGGTGCCTCAAACTCAATGCAGTGAGCCCTTAGCCAGCATTATATCCATTGCGTGCTTTCCTTTGATCTTTGACTCATACAAAGTGGGAATTTCTTCCTCTCCTTCTTATCCAAGGTCATTACCATCTAGCCACTGCTTATACAGCAGCCTTGTGATCTAAGTAGGTCTGATTCCACCCTAGGTTCCACAGGAAGGTGATGACTAAAGAAGGTAAGTAGCACACACCTCCTTTAGTCACAATGATGGAGAGATGGGGAGTTGTGGCATCACTGAGCCGATGGTGTAAATTAACTATAAATTAACTGTAAAGTGCTCTCAACCTCTGGAATCTTTCAGTTGCTTAGTCAACACTTTCCTCATCGCTTAGTCAGTTTTAGTTAGGTACTTCATTATTTGCAAGCAAAAGCATGGTACCTAATACACCTTTCATTTAAATGTCTGTGATTATATATCACTGTTCACTGACTTGAGGAAGCTGTCAACTGTAAGAAACACCATTATGTTGTTGCACTTTGTGTGCCACTAAACAAGAAAAACTGTGAAAATACACTTTCCTACCACTTAGGATTTTTATTCTATACCTACTGAAATGACTACTTTGGATTTATTTAAAGTGTTTCTTAAGTCATAACTTGCTCTAGAGCATAGATAAAAAGGATAAAAACTGGTTACGATTTCCTCAAACTGTCCTCATGTGAAGAGTCTGGTACTTCCGAATGACTTTTCGAAACAGAATTCTAGACATGAGCTTCCCATAGTTTTACCTTGTGCTCTCAATATGATATTGACTCAGGCCATCACAAGTGCTCCACTGCTGACTCAGAACTTTCCTTCTAGGCCCATGACACCCTCTCTGAAACTTTGGAAGCTGGCTCCTTCTTTGTTGCTAAGAAACATTTTCAGACAACATCAAAGACACATACCTCCTTAAATGGCCCCTAACTGGTTGGGCAGCTGAAGGTCAAGACTGTCCAGTCAATGCCTTGGGGAAGATGACAAGTGTATGCATGTACAGCAACAAGACCTTATTGTAAGTAGGCTTGACTGTTAGCAGCCCGGGCTATAAGAGGCATCCTTTCAAAGAAATTAGAATATGAGAAAATGTGCATCAGTGAAACTTAGGGTACCACTCTTTGTCTTTAGATGTCTGGTTATCAGCCTAGTAGGTTGTACCAAAATCCTCTTAACCCCAGGATAAAGCATACTTGGGTATTCCTCAAACTGTGATATACCTCACTCTAGGAGTATGCAAGATATTTTGGTATACAGCAAACAGTCACTGTTCGTTCCAATGTAATATCAATATATTATTTTTATATGCTGCATAAAAGAGCCAAAATATGCCCCTTAGGGCCTCAGTTTCTCTAATTATGAAAGGATCAGAGTTGGACTAGATGGATCAGTTCAGTGATTACATTCTGGAATGCCAGGGTCCAGACCTGGTGGATCCTGGGAATTCGAAGCGAAGGACAGCATTGGCGAGAAATAACTTATTTATTTAGAAATATAAGATTAGATTAGGAAATAATAGTATAATAGGAAAATTTCGATGGGGAAAAGAAGGCTGAATAACTTGGTTTACATGGAAAGCCAATAAAGTTCCAGACAAGGAGCTTGCACCATCTACGTGGGGCCACTGGCACCCTCTTGAATCTCTAAGGGTGCCCCACCCTGGGCTCCCTTTTGTGCTGAACTTAAAAGCCGGGACAAGTAAGTAGACATGGTAAGCCTCCACATCCCAGATGGGAATTCAGCCAGAATTAGAGAGAAGACATGGGGGAAACCTTCCTTCCAATAACTGGCTCCGGCCCCTATTGTCCTTCAAGGCCATTTATTCCACCCCCCCCCTTTTTTTTTTTTTTTTTCACAGAGATCAATGGGTAATATAATGTTATGCAGCGTCAGCAGCCCAGACTCTTATCAAAATCAGGCTTTTCTCTCTGCATACCTAATTGTATACACAAGTCAGGTGATTTACATCATCTTCTGGCCAAAAGGCCAATTAACATTTTACAGCTCTTTTCTGATAAGGGTTTGTTAACCAGAAGAATTATTTGTGTTAAAACTGTTGTTTTTTCCCAAGTCTGGTGCCACTCTCAGAAAGCACTAAATAAAGTTACACTCTTACATAGCAAAGATACAGCAATTTGTAACAAGTAAAAGGAGTACAGTGATTTATAACAAAAGAAAAGTAATTAACTCAAAAGTCTAGTGTTGCTAACATCAAAACTACTATATATCTTTTTCCATATCCCATTTACATTGATTAACATCCTCCCAGGTGCCTAAAAGATAAAGAATATGGAGGTCTGGCAGCAATCATTGAGTCAACAGTGAAATCCTGTCATCAATATGTTTTTGAAAAGATTCTGTAACTTTAAGATACTTAAGCTTTGTGCCCCTCGCAGTTGGGGGCTGTAAGCAATTCACGAGCTGTTAAAGGTCCAGGGAACCTGTTAGGCAAGTTAGAGCATTTAAGTTAGAACATCATCAGAGGGAGTTGAGCTGAAACACTCCTTTCAAATGCAGAAGACTAAAGCCCTGAGTTGACTTTTTCCAGAGAAAGTCAGAAGAATGGAAAAGCAGGCAGATTCTTATTTTTGGGGTACATGCTCAGGAAATACCAGGGGGAAACCCTGAGACTCAAATCGCCTTGCCCATCGAGGTCTCTTGCCGCATGACCTTGTAACAGGTGGGATTCCTCACGCTGGCTCCCGACACTGGAATGCTATGAAACAGCCTCTTTTGCCTCTCTAAAGCTCAGGATAAAGGTGCTGAGGAGCCAGGCAATTTTACAGCATCCTGAATCTTTCGTGTTTAAACATGAGAGGTGGTAACATAGCAACAACAGCTGTCATTCTTGAATTATAGCAGTCTGCTCCTTATCTGTGGTTTTGCTTTTCTCAGTTTCAGTGACCCCTGTTCAACTGCAGTCTGAAATTATTAAACAGGAAATTCCCAAACTAAACAATGCACAAATTTTTAATTGTGCTCCGTTCTGAGTAGCCTGGTGAAAGCTAGCACCACCTCACTACATCCTGCCTGGGGCGTGAATCCTCCATGTATCCTACCTGCCGGTCACTCAGTAACTGCCTCAGTTATCAGCGAGGCTGTCGCAGTACTGCTGTGTCGCGATGCTTGTGTTCAATTAACACTTCCTTCTCTTAATGACGGTCCCAAAGCTCAAAGGCAGTGGTGTCAGCAATTTGGATATGCCAAAGAGAGGCAGTGCTTTCCTCGGGTGAGAAGTGAAAACTCTTGGCTCAAAAAAGAAAGGAAAAAGAACAAACAAACAAATCTGTGCTACTCTGGCCGTCACACCTCAAACTGCGAAAGTTACAGCCATCGTGTGTGATAAGTGCTTAGAGAACACGGAAAAGGCACCAAATTTGTAAGACTTTTTGAGAAAGAGAGAGACTGTATTCAAATAACTTTTATTACAGTATATTGTTACAGTTGTTCTATTTTATTATTAGCTATTGTTGCTAATATCTTGTATGTTTGTGCATGTGTGGTGGGGGTGGGGGGTAGGGGGATGGCTCAGTCACTCAGTCCTGCCCGACTCTTTGGGACTCCATGGATTGCAACCTACCAGGATACTGGAGTGAGTTGCCATTTCCTTCTCCAGGGGATTTTCCAGACCCAGGGATCCAACCCGCAACTCCTGGGTCTCCTACACTGGGAGGTGGATTCTTTGCCACTGAACCATCTGGGAAGCCCTGTTAATCTCTTACTGTACCTAATTTATCAACTAAACTTAATCATAGGTGTCTATGTCAGGAAAAAAATACAGTATATATAGGGTTGAGTGCTATCATATTTTTGGCATCACTGGGGGTCTCAGAACATATGCCCCACAGATAAAGGGGATCACTGTGCTCCAGTGTGCTGAGGATGGGCCAAAATCTCTATTCAGAAAATCTGATTCATTCTCATGAACAATTCTGTGATACAGAACCTATCACTCTCTTTTCATAAACATGGAAGACAGAAAGCTAAGAAAGTGAATTCCCTCAGGGTCACAGAAATTTATTTTGTGTAAGATATCTACTTTATGTAAGGCATAACTGATCGTTTACCTTCACACTTGTTAACTACACAAAGAATTTATAAGTAATTCTCAAAAGGCTGAAAGAAGACAGGCACGGGGAGACACCGTGGGAATCTTCTTCTGCAGCCACAGCTCTTTCTTCCTCAGATTCAGCTAGAAAAGCCTCCCCTCGGGCCATCACAGACAATAGCCCGGTGACCATCAGACCACTCCATTCATTTAGATTTTGAAGCCTGAGATTGTGTCATTTTCCTGATCTCAAACCCTTAGTCCCTTCAAATCACGTTTTAATAAAACATGACGTCATGTTTTATGTGGCCTTCAATTTCCCGAAGATCTGGCTCCTGGCTTCCTCTCCGCCCTCCTTTCCTCTCACTTGTCCTTGTACTCACAGAGTTCCAGCCCCACTGATCTCCTTCAGTTCTTCGAACATGGAAAGCGTGATCCTGCATCAGGGCTTTGGACTAGCTGTCTCCTGCCTGGAGCACTTCTTTGTAAGTTACTGATCAGATACCGCCTCCTCAGGGAGGCTCCTTCAGGCCTCTTCCCTCAGGCTGCTGGGTCTCCACGACTCTTTTGCCACCTGGCAGACAGGTGTTTGCTTGCTCATTGCCTCCTCAACCTTGGTCTCCCCACTGGCAGGCAGAATCTAGGTGGATCTTTGTCTTCCTTATGATTGCATCAGTTGCAGCTAGAATGAGGCCTGGCATTCGATAAGTATCTTTTGAATGGATGATTGAATGAATAATTGAGTTATATGGCCACACAAACATAGATTTTTTTTCCCCCTACAGAAATTGAGCATATGTTGTGTTTTATCTTCTGAGACTATCTTTTTTCATGTCCTAGATGCTGGAGATCTTTCACTGTCCATGTACAGTGACATAATGTCTATATAATATTCTAGGCATGGTTACACTCTGTTTACTTAACATGTAGGTTGTTTGTAAATATTGCTGTAATAACCCTTCCATAAGCATTCTTGACTGTGCCTTTATGTAGCTAACATATTCTGGCAGGACAAATTGACCTAAATGAAAAAGTTTAAAATTTTGAAAATACAGTCATTCCATGACCCTCCTCACAAACCTAAATCCATAAATGCTCAAATCATTTGTATAAAATATATAGTATTGCATATATTCTATACATACTTTCCCATGTACTTTAAATCATCTCTAGATTACTTATAATATCCAATACAATGTAAATGTGATGTTAATAATTGTAAATACAATGTAAATGATATGTAAATAGTTGCAATTACAGGGCAAATTGAAGTTTCACTTTTTGGAACTTTCTGGAATTTTTAAAAATATAGTTTTGATTTGTAGTAGATTGAATCTGCAAATAGGAAAGTAGATAGCTACAGAAGGCTGATTGTACTGACAAACTGCTCCCCTTAAAATTTTTTTTTCAGTGTAAAATCTCTTCAACAATAAAGACAATAATTCCACTCTCCCCTTATCCCCATTACACGGGTGAATAGAGCAAAAGAATGCTGTCTCTTTAACAAATTACTGGAAAATGCAAACATTATCAGGGCATTCCCTTCCATAAAGCTAGATAACCTGAAGGCCGAGGTCATTTAAAGGAGCATGTGAATGACATCAGGTGGAAATGGCCAGGGTTGGAGCACATGACAGAGGCTCCCCAGGCACCGTAATTATAAGCAATAACTTTGTTTTTGTTTTCTTCATTATACCTTGGAAATAGCTGTCATAAAGTCATTTATTGCCAGCTGCTTTCGTGTTTATAACTACAACTCCACGCACTATAAAACAAACTATTAGACAGCCATGAATAGGAGCAGTCCTCTTGTAACTTTATATTTTCCAAGAAGACAGATGGGTTACTTCCACCATGAATTTATATGGATGCAAAATGTCAGAACCAGCAAAGGGAAAAAAACCTGCCTTTTGCCTGAGCTTGCTCGAGTGACTGGTAGGATGTTTTACTAGAAACTATATGTATATAAAAATGAGAACTAGTCCCCATAAACTCACTGAACCCAAAAGAATGTGCATTCTGTTCCCAAATGTCTACATCTGTAAACTCCTTTTACACAGAAGCAAAGGGAAGAAACAAAGGTTAAAGCCAAAAAAGGGGAAAAAAAAAAATCCTTTCCATTTTGATAGCAAACCAGTGGTGCAATATGGAAACTCCTACTGAAACAAAATATTCCTAAAAAGGATGCTTTTTTCCCATAAACTTGACCACCTCTAATTTTGAAAGTATCTGTCCTCATGTCTTTCTCAAAATTAAATATATGTACCAGGCTCATTCTACACCCCTGGCAAGATGAGGGGAGGATGAGGGGATGGCCTTAGGTGCCCCTTTATTGGGTGGAGCTGGGGAAGCTGAGATTACTGACCATCACCTCAGATCCCCGGAGAAGTAGATTACCCACTTGAGACTGAAAGGCCCACAGCCATTGTGGGGCCAGACTCTTTCTGCACAGAGGGGCCTTCCTGGCCGAAGAAGGGGCCAGGATGACAAGGAAGCCCCCTGTGCATATAGTACTGAGGGACCAGCATGCTGCGGGAAAGAGCCCAGGGCTGCAGGCAGACCTTTGGAGGACTTAGGGTCCCGGAGCTCCCCTCAGCGTGCCGGAAGGGACATCACCATCCTTCACCGCCTGTGCCCCTGCCAGAGGCAGGCACCCCTACACAGCCACGACTGTCATGGGCATGCCCTTGGCCAGCCGGGCCCGCTTTGCCAGTGCACTCAGAGCACAAGGAGCTGGGGACCAGGCACCTCCAGGGAGCCCCTAATTGATATCTGATCAGTTGGGGGTGTGGAGGCGTCCCACTCCTGCATCCTTGCCCCGGAGGGGACAAAGCAAGCTGTGACCTGCATTATCCGGCAAGCATCACTGGGGAATTTGCTGTCACCTAGGACTAAGCCTGAGCTCCACCCTCCTCTTCTAATCTCAGTCTTCACATCTCGCACCTGTTTTATTTTCCCCTGGGATTTTCCTAACAGATTCCCTTCCCCCAGATCCTCACCCCAGAGTCTGCTTTTGGGAACCACTTCAGATATTTATTATTGTCATTAAGCTTGATGTGGCTGCAGAAGAACTTTTACAGTGAAATGAACCTGCAAGGTGATTTTGGGGAGAAGTTCAGAGGAAACAGAGCCCATGGTCACTTCTGTTCAGTCTTGGGGAGAGGAAGAAGAAAAAGCAAGTGAATCCTTTAAAGAATCAAGAAGGAAGAAAGAACATTCTTAAGACCACGAGTAACAAGAACAGAGACATGGCTCAAAGCCAAGGAGGAGCTGCCAGGGTGTACGAAAGGAAAGGATTCAGAGAATGACTGAGCAGGGATGAGGCAGTGGTCCTGGGACTTTCTGTCTTCCATGCTGAGGGCAAGGCTCCATAAAGAATGTGTCCCAACGGGATGGGGAGGGAAGTGGGAGGGGGGTTCAGGATGGGGAACACACGTACAGCCAAGGCTGATTAGTGTCAATGTATGGCAAAATCCACTACAATATTGTAAGGTACTTGGCCTCCAATTAAAATAAATTAATCAAAAAATAAAGTAAGGCAGTTCTATTTTCAATTTTTTAAGGAATCTCCACACTGTTCTCCATAGTGGCTGTACTAATTTGCATTCCCACCAACAGTGTAAGAGGGTTCCCTATGATCCAGCGATCCCACTGCTGGGCATACACACTGAGGAAACGAGAATTGAAAGAGACACGTGTACCCCAATGTTCATCGCAGCACTGTTTATAATAGCCAGGACATGGAAGCAACCTAGATGTCCATCAGCAGATGAATGGATAAGAAAGCTGTGGTACACATACACAATGGAGTATTACTCAGCCATTAAAAAGAATGCATTTGAATCAGTTCTAATGAGGTGGATGAAGCTGGAGCCGATTATACAAAGTGAAGTAACCCAGAAAGAAAAACACCAATACAGTATACTTACACATATATATGGAATTTAGAAAGATGGTAATGATAACCCTGTATGTGAGACAGCAAAAGAGACACAGATGTATAGAACAGCCTTTTGGACTCTGGGAGAGGGAGAGGGTGGGATGAGTTGGCAGAGTGGCAGTGTAACATGTATGATATCATAAGTGAAATGAATCTCTGGTCTAGGTTCAATGTGGGATGCAGAATGCTTGGGACTGATGCACGGGGATAATCCAGAGAGAGAGTGTGGGGCGTGAGGGGGGAGATGGGGATTGGGATTGGGAGTTCATGTACACTCGTGGCTGATTCATGTCGATGTATAGCAAAACGAATACAGTATTGTAAAGCAAAACAAAATAAAAAATAAAAATTATTTTTAATAAAGTAAGGCTATTAATTGAAAAAGAAAAAAAAGAATGTGCACCACATAAATAGTAGATAAACCCAAGTAGACGTTATCATCTACTCATGTGAAAGGGAAAGTGTTAGTCACGTCTGACTCTTTATGACTCCATGGACTGTAGCCCGCCAGGCTCCTCAGCCCATGGGATTCTTCAGCAAGAAAACTGGAGCAGCTTGCCATGCCCTCCTTAGGGGATCTTGCCAACCCAGGGATCCAGCCTGGGTCTCTTGCATTGCAGGCAGACTCTTTACCATCTGAGCCACCAGAGAAGCCCAGCTACTCAGGGGTTGGAGTCAATCCTTGACTTCCTTAGCGATAAGTTGTATCTCTACATCTTTCTTAGGAATAAAGTTGAAGATTTGACTTCCAAAGGAAACATTTAAGAAAATCTATTAATAGCAAACAACCACAAAACAAGAAACACAGACGACCTCATTGAGGAGCAGCCCCAAAGCCTTGACATGATGGGGTGGTGAGGCGATATTTTCTAACAGTCTATGCATGGATTGGGCACAATAGATATAGTAACTCAACCACTTCTCAGCCAAACCCGTGTCTCCACTCTTCTTCCAAGAATCCCTAATGATCTGTTAACAAACCAAACAGCCATGAGAAGGGAGGGAGATAATACACAATCAACAATATTTCCTGGAACACCATGGAAATAAACGGATGACAGGGTGTCCAGGAGCATCCACTATCAGCTTCTCCTCTGTGACTTAAGCAAAGAGACAGAAATAAAGATGCCATCTAATAAATGCTAAATCTTCCTGGATGTTTTTACATGGCCTTTGCTCTCAAAAGAAGGCATTATTATTATCTCCAGAGAGAGTGAGGATGCTCCCCAAAGTTATACCATGGCTAAGAAGAAAAGCTCAGACAGTTTTGATCTTCTGGCTGAAAATTCTAAGCACCTTCCACTGCAGAACAGAGTCCATGAGGTCAGTGGAGAAGGAGGAGGCAAAGACAGAAGAATCCACCTTAAAACCTTCCCGGTTCCTTGAGGAAGGACTCTTTAGAGACAGGAATTCTTTTTCCACATCAACAGAGGATGAAAACCCTCCCGGGCACTAGCTACCAGATCTCAACAGTATTAAATCTGCCATCTAATTAAAGATTAGTGTCATGGTGACTAAGAAGAAAAGCTCAGACAGTTTTGATCTTCTGGCTGAAAATTCTAAGCACCTTCCACTGCAGAACAGAGTCCATGAGGTCAGTGGAGAAGGAGGAGGCAAAGACAGAAGAATCCACCTTAAAACCTTCCCGGTTCCTTGAGGAAGGACTCTTTAGAGACAGGAATTCTTTTTCCACATCAACAGAGGACGAAAACCCTCCCGGGCACTAGCTACCAGATCTCAACAGTATTAAATCTGCCATCTAATTAAAGATTAGTGTCATGGTGTCCCTGAAGATTAGGACATTTTGAGAACCACTGTGTTATTTTATTCTATTCCTACCACTGCACCAGACAAGCATAGCCCAGGCTGCACCCTTCTCGTGCCCAGCAGACTTCTTCCCTGGGATGCACTGAGGTCCTCCCGTGTGTATCCGTCACAGACCATATCATTAGAGAGGGAGCAGACTGCTAGATTACCAACATATATGTGGGTTTTCTGCCTGCAGGATTTCTTGAAACCTCTGTTCCATCTCTTAAAATGTCAGCATGTTCTCTTCACAGACTGGGCAATTCCACTTCAGCCCCTCTACAATTTCATGGTATGAACTTGAAAACACTACACAGAAAAAGAGATGGGTTTCCACAGGCATCTTAAAAGTCAGTTCTATGTGCAAACACCTGACTCCCTTTCCTATGTATGAGAGTTAGGTGAGATTCTCCTGACAGTTGCTTGGGGCCTGACCTACAGTGTGGTTTGTAAAGAATAAGGACTTTAAATAAAATGAGTTAGATTATGCAGCTTGAGTCAATATGTCAAGGTAATACATTCTTCTTTCCTTAGTCACAAAGGAAGACATTAATCAAGCCTAATGCACACTTTATATTTAACAAGGGAATTAATTAGGGGATAATGACTAAGAAAGAGGTGTCTACAGAATACACGCTATAGGAATGACTAAAGAAAAAGAAAGAAAGGAAAAGAAAAAAGGAAACTGACTGTAGTCATACTTCCCAAGTTTAGGAATTGATATTCATGGCCTGAAAATGGCTGTGGCTTTTGGACCATCAATAATAGTGAAGACTTTTATCAGCTAGAGTCTATTATGGAAATGAGCAAAAATAACAGGACAAGGAGCAGCCAGTCTGCAGGGAGATGTCTGACAACTTAGGCCCCAGGAGGTGGGTTATTTGTAGACATTTCCTGGTAATCACCACATGAATCCAACCAGAATTATCTGAGAACAAGGAAGGAAGCAGGCACCTGGCCTTTCATTGTACACGTGAAGGTTCAGTGTTGGCTCCCGTACTAGGAGACGAGCAAACCAAGTTTTGCAGAATGTGACACACCTGTGATTCACTAAAAAACAATCAAGACTAAATTCTGTTCTACTCTCAGGGAGTTAAATAGCGTAGGCATTGGGTCATCATTACTGTTACAGAGGCAATGAGGAGGTCATACGTGATGGATGGATGGATGGAAGGGCTGAGGGTGGCAGACGGAAGGACAGATAGATAAAAGAATGGAGGGAATCATTTTGGATGTAGAGGTGGATACTCTCAAGCTGTCACTAGATCTGGTAGACTTTGACCTCACCACAAGTTTAATCTAACAAAGTGAATGACTTAATTTTTAACCACAATGTTATAAACACATCTTTCCTAAGGATAAACAAAATAAAAGCCATCCATAACAGGTTGTAACCCTGTCTCAGATAAAACGTATTGCTGCCAAATTTGCAGAATGTGACACACCTGTGATTCACTAAAAAACAATCAAGACTAAATTCTGTTCTACTCTCAGGGAGTTAAATAGCGTAGGCATTGGGTCATCATTACTGTTACAGAGGCAATGAGGAAGTCATACGTGATGGATGGATGGATGGAAGGGCTGAGGGTGGCAGACGGAAGGACAGATAGATAAAAGAATGGAGGGAATCATTTTGGATGTAGAGGTGGATACTCTCAAGCTGTCACTAGATCTGGTAGACTTTGACCTCACCACAAGTTTAATCTAACAAAGTGAATGACTTAATTTTTAACCACAATGTTATAAACACATCTTTCCTAAGGATAAACAAAATAAAAGCCATCCATAACAGGTTGTAACCCTGTCTCAGATAAAACGTATTGCTGCCAAGAGTTATATTGCTTTCAAGTGTGTGTGAAAGAATTTCTTCCCACTTTTCCTCTCCCTCGGGTTACTGTTCTTTTTTTGGGGGGGGGTGGGGAGGGGTGTTGAAAGTGGAATGCATCCTCAACATGGAAAATGATAGTTTCATCAGTAACAGATGTCACTTGATGTAACTGAGCAATCTTTTTGAGGACATAGCAAGAAGCCAAAGATTCTATATTAGGGATTTATTTCTCCCGAGTTACAAAGAGCTGTCCAAGGTTCCTCTACTCCATGAAAAGCAGTAGTTTCACAACCAGCAGTTCACCATGCGATCTCTAGTGCATATCTAGTTGCGGAAACTATAAATGATGCCTTTTTGGCACACATCACACTCCTGGCATTCGGTGTTCCTGTTAGCAGCACAGATCTCTCAGAGGTGTACTGTTCCTGGCAGTGATCTGTTCCCAGTGGCCCACACATTGCTCCTGTCTCCACTGTCATTGATAGGCTTGCCCAGGCTCCATATGAAATTCTCCCAGGATGAAGAGTTCACCGGTTCAGAAAGTACATGGACCAGTGATTCTCAAATGTCAACACATGTGTATCCACTCGCAAGAGCATCTTGCTGAAATGAAAATTTGGCTGCAGTCGACCTGGGGCAGGCTGAGATTATGCGTTTCTAACAGCCTCCCAGGTGATGCTAATATGACTGGTCTGGTCACAAGTAACTACACCATAGTACCCCTTCAAGTCCTACTTTTCAAGGTGACATTGCATGAATTGAAACCTGAGGAAAACCGGGAGGAAATCACTGGTTCCACTTAGTAAGGGCATACCTGAAATGATCTTCCAAAGCTCCACAGAAGGCAGCAATAAACCAGGGAGAGGCCAGATGATGAAGCCCCTTCCCTTCCGCAACCCCTTGTATTTTCCCACAAAACTGCTCTCTTCAAACACCCAACTCCTTTCATCCTGATAAACACACTTGCCCTTCTGCTCGCTGGATAGAATGACAACTTGAGTGTCTCTTATTTCCGGGTGGGACTACTTTGTTGTTGTTGTTTGTTTGCTTCCATCTGTCCATGTCACTACTATATTTTAGACCCCAGTCAAAGCATTACAGTTTGGACTAGGATAGTCCTCACCCATCAGTGTGTAGACACGCCTTTAAGGAGGACCTTTCTTAAAATGCAGATTCTGATTCAGTAGGTCCGGGTTGAGAGCTTAGCTTCTGCATTTTAACAGCTCCCACATGATACCTATGCTGCTGATCTTGGGACTCTCCTCTGAGGGGCAAGCATTGAGACCATTACTCATGGACTTTCATACTCTGACCCCTGTGCTCATTTTGACACCTAAACCAGTAAAACTCATTATGCTGCAAACAACAGGCATCTTAATTCCAAGTAGCACTCAAAATGAAAAAAAAAGCAATAATTTAAAATTTTCAGTGATATGTGTAGCTTCACAGGCAAGTCTTGATCCAGCCTCTCAATGATATCTCCAATTATTATAGTAAATGGCTGCTTGATTTCGGCTAATTTGCTGGTGTGACTCACATGGGTGTACACAGGTAGCAGTTGTGAACATCAGCTACCTGATGAAGAGGAAGTCACCTAGTACATGAGGTGCTTTATTTTCTGCTAAGACAGAAGTTAAGGTACCCCTTCTTGTCAAAATTGCAAGTGGACATTTTCTTGGGTTGAGAGGAATGCCTTGTAGAAAGACATCTAAGATTGTTTCTGTTGTAAAGACTTATGATTTAGTGATGCGAAAAAGTTCCAAACACTTGTTCAAAATTAGAAAGCATAGATTATCAAGGACTTAAAAAAAAAAACAATGCATGAACATATGAATTCTTTTGCCTTTAGACTGAATATAAAATTATATTTTTTTTATAATTAAAAGAAGTTCCACCTGAACTCATTCCCTGAACTCTCAACCCAATATTTACTTCTCCTCCCCAATCACAGGCAAAGGTTCCCTTTGCACCATTTCCTCCTCTTCTGTATCTCTACCTCCATTCTTTCCGGGTTTTGATTTGGTACAGTGAAGCTATCCTTAATGAGGCACACTGGACCACTCTCATAGGACTGAAGCTCTTAATCAATAGCTTCAGAAAAGTTAGAAGGAGAAGGAAAGACAAGACAATGCTTTCCTTAGCTATGGTGAATTTCCCTTAGTTGGTCACTCTAGTCTTTCCATTCAGAATTCTAAAGTTGTCTGGAATCTTGACCCTCATTTTCATTTTTTTTAATCTGGAGCAACACTTCAAAAAAAAAAGTTTTATATTCCTGAAGAAATGTCATGACATTTTACATTCTGCAATGAATGCACAAGCTCAAAAAATTATGCTGATGTGATGGTGACTCTGCTATCACTTTCAGGAACTGATATATAGAAGAAAAATGCAAATATGTTCACTAAATGGAATCAAGGAAAGGTGCTTGTTTATAACTATAGATCTTAATTCTATTTTTTCATCTTGAATGTTAATATACACTTTGCTAGTTACTTACAGTAAAGGATATTTTTGGAAAATTATTAGGAATGCAGATGTGAACATCTTTGGGTATATTTTATTAGGGAGATTTTTAAGTCTGTAATGACTAGCCTATGATATTTTATGAGCTTTCATAAATGGGTCATTTGTCCAGACAAGAAATTTAGTTATAGAATGAACATAGAGTTATATTTGGATCTTAATTACACAGGCCAGAACCACTTGCAAAGTCATTAGACATAATAATTTCTAAGCTTTTTAGAAGAATGGACTGATCAGGGGTGATCTCACTGAGGCCATTTTCTGGTTTTAAGAGGCCTGAAATTCTACTCTCAGATTTCTCAATAATTTAAATGGTGTAGTGTCTGTGCTAAGATCTCAAAGAGCTGTCAGCTTCCAGGAGGAAAACAGAGTCTGGGTCTACAGAGGCCCCGCGATTTCTGAAAACTGATGCATGTATCTGGATAAATCAATAAAATGGAAATCATCTCAGACAAAGGTTTTTGTGTGTTTTTTTTTAACCTGCACTGTGCTGATGCTTTGTTCACTTTGATGTTTTAGTTACTACATTATAACTTAATGACAAAACATAGCATGGTCAAGAGGCAGTTTCAAGGGTTTCCATTCATTCATTAGTCACTCAGTCATGTCCGACTCTTTGCAACCCCACGGACTGTGGCTCACTAGGCTCCTCTGTCCATGGGATTCTCCAGGCAAGAATACTGGAGTGGATTGCCATTCCCTTCTCCAATAAAGGGTATTAATTAAAAAAAATAAAGGGTATTAATTAACACTAATAAACTGGGTTGGATTTTCTTCCCTTCTTGAGCTTTTCTCACCTTATTTCAGTTTTTTTTTTAATAGTGCAAGTGCAAAACTAAAGCCCCTCAAACTTGTTTAACCTCTTCACAGGTCATCAACTGTCTCATTAACACAAATAAAATTATAGGTTGTTTTGAAGCTCCAACTGGTAGCAACCACTAATATTATTTACAGCTCTTTTTCCAAGGCAGTTGTGCCCTTGGGAACACAATGAGGAACTTATTACGGTTGATTCAGCATCTGAATTTTTCGGGCGTTCTTTGTCACCACCTGACAGGCAGCATTAGGAAAGGTGGCAGAGGCAGGGTGGAGAGTGTCGGGAGGTGCTGAGGACCTCCACACGGCCACAGGTGTGCCAAGAGGCACAGGAATACCCACAGTGGCGCCAGCGCAGACATTTCCAAGTGCACTCCCGTCATGCTGTGCAGCATCCAGGATTAACCCCTCTGGGCCCACCCTCCTGCACGCTGGCATTCCATTTCAGCGAGGAGCAGATGGGCTTTATTGGTTAGAAAGTGAAAGATGAGCTTGTATGGATAAACACTGATGTTTCACATTAGGCCATATTTTTCTCACAACTCCATATGCAGTCAAAAACTCAACTGTAGTCAAAGCATAAACTCATAACAATTTTTAGACGAAATGTGAAACACTAGCTAAGTAATTTGAGGACAGTTCTAATACCAACTTATTATGCTAAATGTCATTGTGGAGTTAGAGGAAGTTGTGTTTTTCTACAATATCTATTCAAACCCATGTGATCATCATGTTATCCTATACTTTCAAGAAAATTTCATAAAGCATCTGTAGCAGGATGTAGTTTTTAAAAATTTGCCTGAGAAGAGGGACGGGATAAGGGGATGTGAAACAGGATTATCAAAATTTTAATTTTTTTTTCAATAACAGAAAAAATCAGTTCTGGCAAATTTTTAAAGTAAGCCAGTTAACAAAGTAAAAGCAGCAATACTATATGTTAAGATTATTAAGATTCTCTTTACCAAAAATTCAGACTAACAAACATGGGAAATTTCAAATTGCTGAAATATTTTTCTAAGAAAGGTGAATCGTGATTTCTAAAGAGTTTCTGTTTTGGAGTATTGTCCAGGTTGAAATTTGGTTTTAAATACCTTTCTGTGTGTGTGGGTATGTGTGTGTGTGTGTATACAGCCTGGAGGCAGTTAGTTCATATGAAGTACCCTAATCAGATATTCAACCTCCACAGATGGCTCCATCAACCATTTCAACTATCAATATTGAAGCAAAGAGGGTTAGTTAATAATCAAAGGAGATTTAGAAATAATTCTTTATTGGTAAAATGAGAGGCATTCAACATATGTAGTTGGCCAGAGAAGTTGTAAAGGTACCATCACCTTTGCAGGAGAGGTGCATGAGAATCATGCAAGTTCAAGCACCTAAAAGCTTGGGAGCCAAGCCAATATCCACAGCTCTGTCTAGGGTTACAACCACACTGAGTGGACGAGTCCATGGCCCGATGTGCCTTCAGCACTGGTTGCTCAAATTATATTTATCTGTAAGGGCTTTGTTG
Organism: Aepyceros melampus; assembly: GCA_006408695.1. Taxonomy (NCBI): domain Eukaryota; kingdom Metazoa; phylum Chordata; class Mammalia; order Artiodactyla; family Bovidae; genus Aepyceros; species Aepyceros melampus. Next base: position 177,722 of record SJXQ01011521.1, on the reverse strand, counting down.
GATGCCTGCAGATGGAGGGGTGTCAGTCAGCTTACAGGGTAAGACTAGATAACCATTTTTGTGACTGCATGCTAATGGATGTTTGTATGTGTAACAGAATTCACCCTGAGAAGTACTTGTACTGTAACACAGAGTTTGATATAGATATGAGTTATCAGTAGGAAATGTTCCTTTCTTACTATTTTTTTTCTTTCTTTCTATTATTTACCCCTGCCACAGGCCAGTGGGGTTCCCAAGTGGCACTAGTGGTAAAGAACCTGCCTGCCAGCGCAGGAGACACAGGTTGCATCTCTGGACACAGGAAGATTCTCTGGAGAAGGGAATGGCAACCCACCCCAGTATTGTTGCCTAGAGAATCCCATGGACAGAGGAGCCTGTCAGGCTACTGACCATAGTGTCGCAAAGAGTTGGACACAACTGAAGCGACGTAGCATGCATGTACACTAGAGGCCAGTAATATTTGACAAACGGATTTAATGATTAGCGAAAGAGGAGAGTGAAAAAGTCGGCTTAAAGCTCAACATTCAGAAAATGAAGATCATGGCATCTGGCCCCATCACTTCATGGGAAATAGATGGGGAAACAGTAGAAACAGTGTCAGACTTTGTTTTTTTGGGCTCCAAAATCACTGCAGATGGTGACTGCAGCCATGAAATTAAAAGGCGCTTACACCTTGGAAGAAAAGTTATGACCAACCTAGATAGTATATTCAAAAGCAGAGACATTACTTTGCCGACTAAGGTCCGTCTAGTCAAGGCTATGGTTTTTCCTGTGGTCATGTATGGATGTGAGAGTTGGACTGTGAAGAAGGCTGAGCGCAGAAGAATTGATGCTTTTGAAGTGTGGTGTTGGAGAAGATTTTTTTGGGCTCCAAAATCACTGCAGATGGTGACTGCAGCCATGAAATTAAAAGGCGCTTACTCCTTGGAAGAAAAGTTATGACCAACCTAGATAGTATATTCAAAAGCAGAGACATTACTTTGCCGACTAAGGTCCGTCTAGTCAAGGCTATGGTTTTTCCTGTGGTCATGTATGGATGTGAGAGTTGGACTGTGAAGAAGGCTGAGCGCAGAAGAATTGATGCTTTTGAACTGTGGTGTTGGAGAAGACTCTTGAGAGTCCCTTGGACTGCAAGGAGATCCAACCAGTCCATTCTGAAGGAGATCAACCCTGGGATTTCTTTGGAAGGAATGATGCTAAAACTGAAGCTCCAGTACTTTGGGCACCTTATGCGAAGAGTTGACTCATTGGAAAAGACCCTGATGCTGGGAGGGATTGGGGGCAGGAGGAGAAAGGGACGACCGAGGATGAGATGGCTGGATGGCATCACAGACTCAATGGACGTGAGTCTGAGTGAACTCCGGGAGTTGGTGATGGACAGGGAGGCCTGGCGTACTGCGATTCATGGGGTCGCAAAGAGTCGGACACGACTGCGCGACTGAACTGAACTGAACTGAACTGATAGAGCTAAAGGTTGCAGGCAGAAACAAGGAAACAAAGGTGGAGCAGATGCTGGTGGTACTGACTCAGGAACAAGCAAGAGGTGGCTAGGATTCCCCAAATACACCCAAGAAGGAAACTTAATGCAGGGGACACATGATTTTTTCCTTTTCAATCAAGTTACACTATCAGCTCAAAAATTAATGCTACCATACAGTATACTTCTCCTTGTCAATATAATAGCAGTAAGAACTAGCAAGCTAGAGACACTCAACAGTCCTATTTCTAGTTTGGATATTTTGTTTGTTTCATACATTTATTCACATCTTTTGGCTAAGAATTTTCTTTTGCTTACAAGTATCTTTACTATTTCCCAATTATTTTTTATTAATCTATTTTCAATCTTTCAGAGAAATTATAAGGAAAGAAGAGTTTGTTTTTTTTTTTTTTAAAGAAGAGTGAGAGCAAAAGAGAGGAACAGACCCAGACAGAGACCAAAAAAAAATCATTGGGGCCGGATATTAACATCCAATTTAATATCCCAGGTTCTGAGGTTGTACTCCAGTTTATTTCCTAAGCTCAACTAGTTATCACCATACATAATTTGGTTGGTAGAAAATTACATTGACGCTGTGCCCGTGGCCCCTTAAAGGTCCCTGTTCCTTGCACACCACTGCCTTGTCATCGCAGGCTGCTGAGACTCTCTGGCCAGGAAGAAAAGAAGGTGACAGGAATCAGGCAGGGCGATTCTGAGACGTACTATGGACTCCATGCAATCTGTCAGGGGGTCTCATGGGCTTGAGTCCTCACTGTCCAGAACAGTAACCTGTTCAATAATGCACCTGCATTGGCTTCCTGCGACTTCCATTATTATTCCCCAGTCTCCATATCAGTGGGTCCTAGCATTACCTGCAGAATTAACTGCACGTCCTCACCTTCTCACCATGTGAGCTTCTGGGGAAACCCAGACTCACACCTGTGCTAACAGGCATGTGCACTCTTCTCAGTGCCCACATTAAGCACCCGATTTGAACAAGTCATCTTTCTTCTCCCAGAGACATGAACGAATAGCCCTTTCCCTTTATTGCTATTTCTGCATTCTATTGCCACACCCTCGTTTTGCTGCTTGGAAGAATTATAGACTGCAGCCTTGTGACTCCTGGAACTGCATATAATCACTATTCAAAGGGGGAAAAAATGAATTGCAAAAGTAAAGCCTTCCGCACAATTTGATATACAGAAAACAAAGGCAAGGAAGGACACAAGTGGAAACTTAGGGAAGCTTGATGCCTATCATGGTACAGTAAGTCCCCTAAATACGAATGAGTTCCATTCAAGAGAGCATTTAGAAGTCTCACTTGTTTGTAAGTCCAACAAAGATAGCCTAGGTAACCAGCTAATACAGTTGGCTATAAAGTACTATACTGTAATAGGTTTACAGTAATTTCCACACACACACACACACACACACAAACATAAAAACAAACACAAAAAGTAAACATTTTAAATGTTATGGTACAGTGCCTTGAAAAGTACAGTATTTCATGCCAGACACACACATGAAGTGACTTACATGACTGTACATGCAAACACGTGTTCACATCTTTGAAAGTTTGCAACTTGAAGGTTTGTATAGGGGACTTACTGTAATTAATCAGGAAAATAACTTATGCCTATCCTGCATCATTTGATCCTGAATAGAGGTTATATTATGGTTCCCAGGTGGCGCTAGTGGCAAAGAACCTACCTGCCAACGCAGGAGGGATGTAAGAGACGTAGGTTCTACCCCTGGGTTGGGAAGATCCCCTGGAGGAGGGCAGGCAATCCACTCCAGTGTTCTTGCCTGGAGAATCCCATGGACAGAGGAGCCTGGCAGGCTACAGTCCATGGAGTCACAAAGAGAAGGACACAACTGAGGCAACTTAGCACACAGAGAGATTATATTTTTTCACAAAGGCTCAAAGACCGTCCATTTGTACAGAGTTGATCCATGTCCCCAACCAGAACTGGCTTCCATGGAAGCTTTAAAATAATAATAATAAATTGATTTTGTTGTAGCTTTATCAGTTGTAAATAAGAAAATTTAGAGAAATGAGGCTAAGTGTATTAATATTGGGATAGCCGACAAGCAAATATGTTAGAAATAATTCAGTATAGGCAAAAATGAGTGGTGTTCAAGATATGTAGTTCGAATTGAAGAAATAAAGATTAGCTGACTGGCTGATGTGATGGCAAGCATTCACTGTGAGACAAAAGAAACTTCCCTAAAGCAGAACAGATAAAATGACACTATTTTCACAAACCAGCTTGTTTCACCTTTTAAGAGATTCTCTCTGGATTTCCTTTGCCAGACATCTCAAAGATAAATAGAAACATGAGTCTCAGACAAATATTTACAAGTCGTGGCACCACAGGGCTCTCTCCTCCCTGTAATGTTTTGTGTATTTGTATGGAGACATGCTTGCAGCGGCTGAAAGATGCTGTCTCTGGAGAGGAAGGGCCAGAGGTCGTCTTTAATGTGGTTTTATTCCACTTATCTCAGTGGCTGGATAGGAGGGAGAGCTTTCGTTTAGTGCTCTGATTCACTTCTGGCAGTGAGTCCTCGTGATTTGACCCTTCATGGTTTTAAGGTCAAAAGCAAGATGAGAAGATGTGGCTTGCATGAAGTGGATAACAAGCAGAGACTTAAAAAGCCAAGAACTGTTATAGAAACATGTATTTTTAGTTTGTTAGGTCTGGTTCCAAAAGCTAGTGAATACTACCAAGGCTGTAAGCTATAATCAGATAAATGCCATCAAATACTCTAAGGACTTCAACTGCACAGCAAGACCTGTCATGTGCCTGGACCTGGGACTAGGAGGTTAAGCTGAGGTTTGTCATAAACTCTGCAGCACTGGGCATTCCCATCTAAATCCTACATTCTCCAAGAGGACACTCTGCCTCTGGCATTGCAGGGGTGATTTTTTTTTTTTTTCTTAAAATAAATGTCTACTTTCCCATTCGTGAGATCCCTGAAATCTTCCAGAATTCCTTCATTGTTCCTGCCTTGCACTTCTTAGGAGTTTGGGGTTTTGTTGTTTGTTTTGATTTTTGTTTTTTTTTTTTGTTTTTTAATTCAGTAAATTTAAATGGCCACATTAAGTCCCGTGTCTTAATGGAATATTTGGAGGTATGACTGCTGTGAAGCTGGATTTGGGGTAATATACACTGAGCTGAGAGATCTTACGGTCTTGCTGTTGCTAATTAGCTGTGAGACCCTGAGGAAACCACTTGATGTTTCTCTGGGTCTTGTGGAAAATGAGGAAGTTACACTCTCTAGTCCATAAAGGTCTTTCCTGACCTGATGGTCTGTGACTCTAGGAGTCACAGCTAACCAGCTTGAGCATTCACCCTGTTGCTGTGCAGTATTCCAGAAGGAGTGTGTGGATCACTCACTTAATTCTCACCACCAGCCTGTAAGGTGGGCACTATTTTTATTATTGACCACATTTCCTGATTGAGGAAACTGAGGACCAGAGAGGTTCAGTGTCTTCTGTGAGGTCACTCAGCCAGTGAGTAGACAAGCAGGAATTGACAAGGCACTCTGCCCTCCTTTTTTATTTATTTATTTATTCTTTCTTTTTAAGGTATTTATATATTATTTTGTTTAATTTTAAAAATTTTTATTTAAGTGTAGTTGGTTTACAATGCTGTGTTAATTTCATCTGTACAGCAAAGTGACTCAGTTATACACACACAGACACACACACACACACATACACACAAATCTTCTTTTCCAGTCTTTTCCATGATGCTTTGTCACAGAATATTGACTGTAGCTCCCTGTGCTCTACAGCAGTACCTTATTGTTGACCTGTTAGCAGAGGACACCCTCCCCGCCAGGCTGGCCTGCCTCTCAAGCCACCTCTGACCTTTATGCTACCCCAGGAGTGAAAGGCCCAGAGCTGCACTGTGTTCAGCAGGTTCCTGCTAAAGCAGACACTGAAACTAGGATTTTGGAAGCAGTGTTTCCTTTGGGAGATGATTTCAGAAGAGCCCTGAGGTGGCAGTGAGCAAGCCCAGGAAGAGAGGAAAGCCGCACATGTATTGCCGCTACACAAATCAGTATTGTTGTTGTTGTGCGAGTCACTTGGTCGTGTCCGACTCTTTGTGACCCCATGGACTGTAGCCCACCAGGCTCCTCTGTCCATGGGATTCTCCAGGCAAGAATACTGGAGTGGATTGCCATTTCCTTTTTGAGGGGATCTTCCTGACTCAGGGATCAAACCCAGGACTCCTGCATTGCAGGCAGATTCTTTATCATCTGACCTATAGGGAAGTCAAGAGGCTACTAACTGGGCAACCACACTCATTCCTGCAGGGGGTGCTCTGAGCAAGTGCGTGGACCACAGCTTGGCCTTGCCCGTGAATGTGACTGGGAGAGGGTATTTCCTCTCCAGGTCCCGTCCTAATGCGCTAACTCTCTGAACATCTGGCCGGCCTGCACTCGAGCCAAGAACGACCTTTCAGCCATAGAACGACCAGGTCTGAGCTGCAGGATGCCTTGAGCAAGCACAGGAACCGGGCTGTCACATCCTGGGTAGGCTGAGCGGCAAGGGCAGGGACTGACAGCGTCTGCAGGACGCGGCCCGGAAGCGCAGTCGCCAGCACGCTGGGGTAGGTCATTCGGCTCTAGACTTTGGCCTGTGAACAGGCTAACCACCTATGCTGACAACTGCCTAGGCTCAAGAGTTACGAAGGGGTAAAATAGCGTTGCTCAATCCCCTCCAAGGGTCTCTGCCAACCAGGCTCCTGCCTGGTGGAAGGGAAGAATCCCAACTCAGTCTCTTGTTTAGTTTAATTCAAGATAGGACACATCCCATGATTTATAGGAGGCCCAGGATACTTAATGAGCTTGATCTGTGCCTTCAGCTAAGGGCATCTCCTGGTGCTCAGCTGCTATCGATGAAAAATACATGCTGGCTTTGTTTATTCTGGACTGTTTGTCTTCTGTATGAAGGTTCGGTTAGCTATCAGTGAGGTTTTTGAGTTTGGTTGCTAAGACTAGTGATGTTTGGATAGGTGCAAAATGATACATGCTTGCCCTTTCTGCCCAAGTTGAAGGCATTTAAAACATATTTTAAGCAAAACTTTTCCTCTTTTAATTAAAGAATAAAACCCAGTTTGAGCTCATTACTTTGTAAGATAACATTTTACCAGTAAGAGACATTCCCCAAGGACTCTAATAAAAAGAACAAATATATTCTTATAATATGATTAATCCACATTAAAGATTCTCTTATGAAAGAAGGTCAGTGAAACTCGTTTGGAAGGATTCTTAGCTTGGAGCCAGGAGGTCAAGGGTTGTTACTATTTGACATTTATAGACCTGGCAGCAGCAGATGATGAAGTATTTGAGTGAGCAAACTGGACATGACCTAAAGCCCAATAAAACAACGCTGGCCACTTGCGCTGAGCACCGCAATCATTTAGTCATCTTATCCTCCCATTAGATTGCAGGTGATTCAAATGAAAATGACAACTGTAACATCAGACCACCTCATCAGGTCCTAGGAGGATAAAATGACCAAATTCTGGCAACTTAAGGGAAGAAGGATGCAGCAGTGAATAGACCTCTCAAGGCCGGAAGGGACAAACCTCTTCTTTCGGAACCCATGTTCTCTTGGATAGCCAGACAGTAGATCACTCTTCATATTCTTTCATTGAGCTCATCATCATGGACTCCTTGAACCTCAGCATGTGCCAGACACTGAGAAGTGCTGACCTCATTTGAGTGAGCAAAAGCAGGCAGGCCCCTACTCTCAACAACTTCAAACTCTGCCAGGAAAGGATAATTAGATGAAGGAAGCACACCAGTGTGAAAGTGCAACTTTAAGAGTTTGGGGAAAAGGGAAATGTAAGACAAGAGAGTGTGCGATTGGCAATTTGAGCTGATTATGAAGGTCAGGGTAGAGAGATTTCACTGAGGCAATGACATGAGTGCTAAGATCTGTAAGATGAGGAGGAATTAACTAAACAAGAAGTGTAAAGGATCAGCTTTCCTAGGAAAGGAATGTATGTGCAAAGGCCCTGCATTGGGGAAGGCAACAGGAATTAGAATGGGCTGGAGCTCAGACTCCAAGAGACATATGGCACACAATGAGGGCAGAAAGACTGAATTATGGGTTTTTGCTCTTAGCCTAAGCAGCATCTCATTTAAAAATATCTTCTTCTCACTCCTGGAGGATGTCCCACATTGCTGGGCTGGTTTTATCTTAAGGTTCCTTTCTGTAGTCTGAGGTGTTTGAGAGCTAAATGTGTGTGTGTTTAGTTGCTCAGTGGTGTCTGACTCTTTGTGACCCCCTGGACTGTAGCCCATCAGGCCCTTCTGTTCATGGAATTCTCCAGGCAATAATACTGGAGTGGGTTGCCATTTGCTCCTCCAGGGGATCTTCCTGACCCAGGGATCGAACCTGCATTTCCTGCATTGGCAGGTGGTTTTTTTTTTTTTTTACCACGGAGCCACCTGGGAAGCCCTTTGCGGGCTGAGACAAGACTATTTGTTTTTGTCTTTTCTGAACTTAGCATCGTAACTGGCTCAGTCTCTTCTTAAATTTTGTTGAGATAAAATTGACCATTTAAAAGTGTGGTTGTTAGTATATTCACAAACTTGTATAAGCATCACCACTACCTAATTCCATAACACTTCCACCATGCAAAAAAGTCCTCCCATGGAACCTCCCTGACGGTCCAATGATCAAGACTGGACCATGCTCCCAACACAGGGGACCAGATTTTAATGCTCAGTTAGGGAACTAGATCTCACATGCCACAACTAAGAGTTTGGATGTTGCAACCCAACTCTTTGTGACCCCAGGGACTGTAGCCTACCAGGCTCCTTTGTCCATGGGATTTTCCAGGCAAGAATACTGGAGTGGGTTGCCATTTTCTTCTCCAAAAGAACCTGCAGGCCACAACAAAAATCAAAGATCCTTTGGGCCACAACTAAGGCCCAGCACAGCCAAACAATTAAGTAAATAAATAATGGGTTTTTAAAGCCCTCCTGTTTGTTAGCAGTCTCCCCCCATTCTACTCTCTCCTTGGGTCTGGCAACTACTAATCTACATTCTAACTTTGGATGTGCCTATTATGGACACTTCATGTAAATGCTATCATACAACATGTGGCCTTTTGTGTTTGGATTCCTGAGCTTAGCATAATATTTTTATGGTTCAATCACAGTATACCATGCATCAATACTTCATTCATTTCTTTGATAATGATATTCCATCAGAATAGAATAGCATTCCATTGTAGGAATATACTACATTTTGCTTTTCTTTTCATCAGGTGGTAGACATTTATGTTGTTTCCACTTTTTGGCTATTATGAACAATGGTGCTATGAAACTCATGTACAAGTTTTTGTATAAATACTTGTCTTCAATTCTTTCCATTATATGTAGGATTAGACTTGCTGAGTTATATGGTACCTCTGTGTTTAACTTTTTAAGGGAACTTCACACTGTTTTCCATAGCAACCTGCATTATTTTGTGTCACTAGTAATATACAAACATTCCAGTTTTTCTCTATCCTCCCCAACATTTATTACTGTCTGCCATTTTGAGTATAGGCATTATTCCAGTTTTTCTCTATCCTCCCCAACATTTATTATTGTCTGCCATTTTGAGTATAGGCATCCTAGGGCGTGTGAAGTGGCATCTCATTCTGGTTTTGATTTGAATTTTCTTAATGATGCTTAAGCATCTCTCCATGGTCTTAGTAGCCACTTGTGTATCATTGAATAGATGTCTATGCAAGTCATTCACTCATATAAATGCTATCATTGGATAGCATTAGATAGTTTTTCTTTTTGTTGTTGAATGGGAGGAATGGACATTAGAACCCTTATCTGTTTTACGAATTGCCAGTATTTTATCCCAATCTATGTTATCTTTTTAACTTCTTGACAGTGTCCTTTGATGCGCAAAAGTTTGTAATTTTAATGAAGTCCAATTTATTTATTGTTTATTTATTGCTTATGCTGATTGGTGCCATATTTTAGAAACTCTTTTCTAATTCAACATCACAAAGATTCATACCTATGTTTCCTTTCAAGAGTTTTATAGTTTTAGTTCTTACATATAGGTTTCAAATCTATCTGGAACGCTTTTGTTTTTATAGGGTGTTAGGCATGAGCCCAACTTTATTCTTTTGCATATGGATATATAATTGCCCCAGCACCTTTTGTGAAAAGACTATTCCTTTTCCATTGAAGTGTCTTGCACCTTTGTGAAACTTACTTGACTGTTGGGCTTCCCAGGTGGTGGTACTGGTAAAGAACCTGACTGCCAGTGCAGGTGATATGAGACTTCAGTTTGATCCCTGGGTCAGGAAGATCCCCTGGAGAAGGGAATGGCTACCCATTCCAGGATCCTTGCCTGGAGAATCCCCTGGACAGAGGAGCCTGGCAGGCGATAGCCCATGGGGTCACAGAGTTGAACATGACTGAAGTGACTTAGCAAGTACTCGTGCACGTATGGATTATTTCTGGATTCTCAACTGTACTCTGTTTATCTGTACCTTTCCTTATGCCAGCATCACTGACTTGATTACCATAACTTTGCAGTAACTATTAAAACTGGTAAGTCTGAATCCTCCAACTTCATCCTTCTCTTTGAAAAGATTGTTTTGGCTAACTGAGTTATCTTGGTATTCTAGGTGAGCTTTAGAAACAGATTTTTCGTGTCTAAAAAAGATAGGCAGTTGGAATTTTGATTAGTGATAATATTGAATCTATAAATCACTTTGGAGAGTTTTGCCATCTTATCAATATTAGGTCCTCTAATCACTGAGCAAGAGATATCTTTACATTTATTAAGTCTTCTTTAATTAATTTTAATACTGTTTTTATAGTTTTTAGGGAAAAAATCTTAGAGTTCCTTGGTTAAGTTTATTTAGAATATTTATTCTTTTGATGCCATTGTACTGGCATTATTTTCTTGATCCCATTTTCAGATTGTTTTATTAATAGTGTGTAGAAAAATGTCTGATTTTTGTATTTTGATCTTCCATCATGAAATTTTGCTGAATTAATTTATTAGCTCTAATTTTTTTTTTCGGTTTCCATTATTTTCTTTTTGGCAAATTTTTTAGGATTTTCCATATTTAAAACATACTATATGCAAGTAGAGTATGTTAGTATCTTTCCTTTCCAATCTGAATGAGCCTTTATTTCTTTTTCTTACCTAATTGCCCTGGCTAGAATGTCCTTCACCATGTTGAACAGAAGTAATGAGCATGGATATCTTTTTCTTATCCTGATCTTTGTTGTTTAGTCACTAAGTCATGTCTGACTCTTTTGCAACCACATGGAATGGGTTGTCATTCCTTTCCCCAGGGGATCTTCCCAATCCAGGCATCAAACCCATGTCTCCTGCTTGGCAGGAAGATTCTTTACCATTAGGGCACCAGAGAAACCCACTCTTGATCTTATGGGATAATTATTCAGTCTTTTCCCATTAAGAAAGATGTTAGCTATAAAATTTTCACAGATGGCCTTTCAGTCATTCTCTTTTGAAAAACAAAATAATGAACACTTCTCTTTTTTAACCTTCCAAGATAGAAAATGAGTTTATTCCTGAAGACTAATACCAATGATTCTTTTTTGCTCATTCAGCTTTCTTGCTAAATGGTACTTTGTCCCAATCAATGTTTTCAAGCATGATTAATAAACAATTCACTAAAATCACTTGGAAGCCGATTTAAAATACAGATTCTTGTGTCTCTCTCCAGAGTACGCTGCCAAAATCTCTGAGTGTGGAGCCTAGGTATCTGCATTTTTAACAAGCCCCCATGTGATTCCTGAAAAGAGAAAAATAAAAATGAACAGTTTTGTTTTCAAATAAATTTGGGAATACTGCCAGAATGCACATTAAAGACTGAGTATGCTGAAAAATGGTTGGATGGCATCATCATCTCCATGGACATGAATCTGAGTAAGCTCTGGGAGTTGGTGATAGACAGGGAAGCCTGGAGTGCTGCAGTCCATGGGGTTGCAAAGAGTCGGACACAACTAAGCGACTGAACTGAACTGATGCTGAAAAGATAAATAAATAAACCCACTAAAACTAGTAAATTTCAAATGTATTTCACTAAGAAAATTTGGAGGGGGGCATCAAACACCAATTAATCAAGTGGTATATAGCATTAAAATGGCTAGATAATCACTTTTCATAAATCTGGTGGTGGGGGAAAAACACTTTCCCTACGCTTAAGGAGATCCAAACATCTATAAAGTCAGCTATCAATGAAAGATGTTCAATAGTACGAAAGAAATGGAACAATGGCTGGACCCTGTTCTTTTTGGCAAGACTAAAACTGGCCAAATACCTTGTTCATAAGTGTCTTTACAAGCACTGAGTCTACACAATGTTCTGTGAAATGGAAAAAGGAAGAAGCATTTCTATGGAGTAACAACTATGATATAGATATAACAGGATGGGAATGATTCAAAAAGGCCTTCCATGGCCTAATAGCAAAAAGACACATCCTAGCCTCCTCGGAGCCCTCCTGCTAATGTTGTCCTACATAGGAAGGTCTGGTGGTCTGCTCTAACCAGCTGCAGAAGCTCCATCAGATTTAGATCCCATTCCTCCAGCACATTCACAGTTGTCCCTTCTCTCTCTTTGCACATCTGCAGATTCCAAACAAGCTCATTTCTGAAATCTTTGCTTTATTGGCATGTTAACAGCCTTTCAGATGTCTTTGAATTAGTCAGTAGGCACCTGTTCTTCCTTAGCTAGAAGAGCATAGCCCGAGTACCCTGAAGCCACGGGGAGGGGAGCAACAGAGGAGAAAGATCCTGAGGTCCGCGTTAGCTTCGCTCGTGAGTCCTGTTTGCTGTTCGGATATTTAAGGTGCCGTTGCGCTCATACATAAGGAGTCTCTCTGTAAGGACTCTTAGGATGTTTCCCCAGGGCTTGTGTTACCTAAAGAACCCGGGGTGGGATCGCAGCCAACATTCCACACTTAGGAGCAGGACAGGCCTGTCCCTGAGCCCATACTGAGCATGCTCTAGGTTCCATGTGGGGTTCTGGTCCATCTTTGAGCCCTCCTCCATGGTCTCTTCCAAACCCTCCCTTTGAGTCAGTAGGTCCTTCAGGTAAACTCCTGGCACCAGACTTGTAAACAAACTCCCCTCCTAGGGTAGCTTGTGGCAACCACTCTCTGATGACCACTGGCTTTGGCAAACCAGCCACAGGCATGGCCCCCAGGTATACCCTGGGCTCAATCTTTGTGCCAACTATTGAATTATTCCTTTCTATTGTTGGTGAGTTGAGGACCTGGGAGAAGGGGGTGGACATGAAGATCAAGAAGCAACAATTAGAACTGGATATGGAAAAATGGACTGGTTCAAAACTGGGAAAGGAGTACGTCAAGGCTGCATATTGTCACCTTGCTTATCTAACTTATATGCAGAGTACATCATGAAAAATAGTGGACTGGATGAAGCACAAGCTGGAATCAAGATTACAGGGAGAAATATTAATAACTTCAGATACACAGATAACACCACCCTTATGGCAGAAAGCAAAAACAAACTAAAGATCCTCTTGATGAAGGTGAAAGAGGACAGTGAAATAGCTGGCTTTAAACTCAACATTCAAAAAACTAAGATTGTGCATCTGGTTCCATCACTTCATGGAAAATAGATGGGGGAAAAAATGAAAACAGTAACAGAATTTATTTTCTTGGGCTCCCAAATCACTGCAGATGGTGACTACAGCCATGGAATTAAAAGACACTTGTTCCTTGGAAGAAAAGCTATGACTACCCTAGACAGTGTGTTAAAAAGCAGAGACATTACTTTGCCAACAAAAGTCCATATAGTCAAAGCTATAGTTTTTCCAGTAGTCATGTATGGATTTGAGAGTTGGACCATAAAGAAGGTTGAGCACCAAAGAATTGATGCTTTTGAACTGTGGTGTTAGAGAAGACTCTTGTGAGTCCCTTGGACTGCAAGCAGATCCAACCAGTCCATCCTAAAGGAGATCAGTCCTGGGTGTTCATTGGAAGGACTGATGTTGAAGCTGAAGCTCCAATACTTTGGCCACTTCATGTGAAGAGCTGACTCATTGGAAAAGACCCTGATGCTGGGAAAGATTGAGGGCAGGAGGAGAAGAGGGCAATAGAGGATGAGATGGTTGGATGGCATCACCAACCCAATGGACATGGGTTTGTGTGGACTCTGGATGTATGGATTTGAGAGTTGGACCATAAAGAAGGTTGAGCACCAAAGAATTGATGCTTTTGAACTGTGGTGTTAGAGAAGACTCTTGTGAGTCCCTTGGACTGCAAGCAGATCCAACCAGTCCATCCTAAAGGAGATCAGTCCTGGGTGTTCATTGGAAGGACTGATGTTGAAGCTGAAGCTCCAATACTTTGGCCACTTCATGTGAAGAGCTGACTCATTGGAAAAGACCCTGATGCTGGGAAAGATTGAGGGCAGGAGGAGAAGAGGGCAATAGAGGATGAGATGGTTGGATGGCATCACCAACCCAATGGACATGGGTTTGTGTGGACTCTGGGAGTTGGTAATGGAGAGGGAGGCCTGGCGTGCTGCAGTTCCTGGGGTTGTAAAGAGTCAGACTGAGTGACTGAACTGAACCGATCTGATACCCAAGGAGCAGCTTGCCATTGTTGTACAGAGTAAGGCAGAGACGAGAGCAATTTGGTGCTGATCCCAGCCATCACCTCCCTGAGTAGCAGTGTTTGTGAAGTACTCTAAATACCTTCCTTGCCATCCTTTCCAGCCAGCTCTGCCTCTGCCTTCTACCCAGAGGAGCCGCAATACTGAAGAGGGTTACGTACAAAGATCCCTATTACTCAAGAAGTGCAACGGCCTCTTAAGAGAAAGAGACAGTGCATCTTAAGCCATGTCTCTTTGGTCAGTGAGGTGGGCATGTACAAAAGTGGTAGATATCAGGTGGGGTAGCTCAATGACAAACATGTCAAAGCAATGGAATTTTTCAAATGGGTAGAGTAGCAATTGTCTGAAATATCCAGAAGAGACCAACTTCCCCTTTTGGCCTAGAGGTTGGAACGGATAAGAAAATAAACAACATCTGAATGCCTGATCCTGCTGTAATTGTCACACATCCTGCTCCCTGATAGTTTCTGAAACACTTCACATCTATTGGTATATTCATTATAATTTGCTTTAAAATTTTGTCCTCTTCGCAGATGTACAGAACAGTCTTTTGGACTCTGTGGGAGAGGGAGAGGGCGGGATGATTTGGGAGAATGGCATTGAAACATGTATAATATCATATAAGAAATGAATCGCCAGTCTAGGTTTGATGCAGGATACAGGATGCTTGGGGCTGGTGCACTGGGATAACCCAGAGGGATGGTATGGGGAGGGAAGTGGGAGGGGGGTTCAGGAGTGGGAACTTACGTACACCCGTGGTGGATTCATGTTGATGTAAGGCAAAACCAATACAGTATTGTAAAGTAAAATAAATAAATAAAATTAGAAAAAAAAATTGTGTCCTCTTATCTACATTTGTTGTTTAGTCACTCAGTCATGTCTGACTCTTTGCAACCCCATGAACTGTAGCCTGCCAAGATCCTCTGTCTATGGGATTTCTAAGGCAGGAATGCTGCAGTGGGTTGCAATTTCTTTCTCCAAGGGATCTTCCTAACCCAGGGATTGAACTCAGGGCTTCTGCAGCTTCTCCTGCTTTGCAGACAGATTCTTTACCACTGTGCCATATAGAATCAAAAATAAAACTGCCAATTATATTTCCTTTAATTATAACATAGAATACTGAATAAGCATGATGGTAAGGAAGGATCAAAGCTAATTAATGTTAAATATATCTTACAGAAATCAAAATCTTGTTAATAAATTTCTAGTAAGATGTTCCCACCCAGAAGAAAAATAGAATATTTCTAAAAATGAATATGTCAGAGAATCTACTATACTTTGATGGAAATACTCACCTGTAGTGAGAGTTGGAGCTCCTTGTAAATTTCCAAATAGCTATGGCACCCAATAATATCAAACCTGTAACACACCCATCTTAGTCCTAGGAGTGGATAATGAATGAATGAGAATTGTTCTTATCCCCCTTCTTGCTTTACTGTCCCATATGTTCTTTTGTAGGTATTATTATAGTTAATATGACTGACTTAAACAAATGTGTTTATTTTCCTCCTTCAACAGTTGAAGATAGTTCCACAAATTCATTAATTGCCTGGGAATTTTAATGCTCCTGTCTGTCATGCATAGAGTGTGTCTTCCATCCCAATGGTCTCCAACAGTGGCCCCAAGTGCTAAGTTCCAAATGATAAGAAGAAAGGGACAAAGAGTCAGGGGCATTCCACATTTCAAGAAACAAAAAATTGCTAGTAATCTCCAAAGAACTTGCATTTAGAGTGCATGTCCCAGACACACAATCGCATGTAGTGGAATTGGAGTCCTGGTAAACATGTGTGGCTTCTTTTTTTTAATACCTGAGTGAATTGCCATTCCAAATAAAATTGGGATTATTATAAATGAAGAAGGCTAAAAGTGAATATTACATCTAAAACTAACAGAGTCTGCCATAGTTATAACACACACACACACACACACACACACACACTTACTTATTCAAAATATTAAAGACTGAACTATAAAAATAATAGAACAGATGCTCTTTTCCTTTTTGCTTCTATGTACGAGCATTACAAATCTATTAAGAGGACCTGCCTTGGGATATTAGTTTATATTGCTCTTGTATTTCTCTCATAGTATTTAAATATCTCATGCCTTTTGTACACATTGGGGATTATTCTCAATTTTCAAGGACCAAGATACCTAATTAAAGCAAAAGGCCTTACTCAATCACATCAAATTAAACCCTTTGAGGGGGAAAGATGTGCAGTAATAGGGAAGGACATATATGCAGTGTCAAATTAGTTCTATCTTTGCATTTCTTTTTTCTTTGTTCTTTCCCTATTTCCTAAATATGTCTTCCCAGAAGGACTACCCTGCACTCACTCTTCTGGGCTTCATTCCTCATGACTGTTACATATTCATGCTTTTCAATTTTGAAGCCTTTTGAAACATCCCAGAAAAAATATTTGATCTCAAAGATATGAAAGCAAGGATTTCATATTCAACCATCCCTATAAGTCCTCTAGTCTTACAGATTTGAGACATTCCCAAGGCATTAATAGAAAAGTTTTTACAATTTTATTATTTAAAATATTTATAGTTCTCAATTATGCAAGTAATAGGCAATTTCATTGCATTTATTATAGGTCTGATTTTTGCCAGTCAGTGTGCTTATTATGGAGGCAGTCTATAAAATGGAAAGGACATACACAGTCAAGTTTATCTTTTAGATTCCACTTGGTTTTACTGAACCTTCAACAAGCCAGGTTTCCATGATGGATATCTACGGTACCATCCACACAATGCCTCTGCCCAAAGAGAAGAACCTTAGGAAATGTAACTGATCTTCCTTGACCTATAACATCTGTGTGGTTTGGACTACTGCTGGGGGCTTGAGCAACATTCCTCTTGTCAAGGGAGGTGACTGAAACCTGGAAAATGTCCTGAAGGAGTGTGAGGTGATGAAAGGTGTAGGAGGGAAGCACAGCTTGGAAAATGTCCAGCAGAGCACAGGCAGATCTTACTCTCTCAAAAAGAATAAATTTTATTTAGGAAATGTAAGGCACTTGGCATCTAGAGACTTCACAAAGCCTTTGCTATTCCTCGGCTTGCAGGAGGCCCAGCTCAGTTCTCGGTCTGTGTCTCAACCATCTGTCACTAAGAACATTCCCTCAAGGTTTCCATCTGTCAGGCGGGTCATCTCTTTCTGGCTCGCTACTCTACTGGTGGATACTGTGCCTACAATTTCTCTTTTGTTACCTGTAATCAGCCTCAAAATCCTTGGTTATCCTTGCTGTTAATTTATTAACAGGCATGTACTCTATATTCCTAGTTCTATTGCAAAAGCTTTGCAAGTGTTAACTAATTTAATCCTCATAACAATCTTATGGAATAGGTACAATTATCTTTCGCATTTTTCTGATGAAGAAAACGAGCAGTCAGGTACTTTACCCAATATCATCCAGCTAATAAATCATGAGTTGGGATTATACCCAGGCTTTATGTCTCCAGGGTTCAACCACCAAATAATCATACCCCATGTCATTGGAGTAAGGGCCTTGACCTTGAAGGTCATGTCAGATTTTATCTATGAAGAAATTCCTACCAAAGTCCCTATGAAAGGTGATTGGTCAACTCTGAGTTGGATTCTTTCTTCCCTGGGGGTAAGAAGCTCTCCAGATCTCTTATCCAAGTCACTGGTGGTGAATCTAATTTCACTGACTTCATGCCAAACAAGGAGGATGAGTGGATGCCAAGGTCTTTAGTTACCACACTGCTGCTATTTCTCATCCCTCGCTCATGGGGCAGAAATGAGAGCTCTGCCATTGTACCTCTGTATTCTGTTAGCCAGTGCTGTCTGCTAAAATCTTGAGACAAATCAGTAGAGTTTCAACTCTTGCAAACCAAGTCACTTCTGTGATTTGGCAGAGTATGCTAAAAATTCCAAACACAAACATTTTATATTACTTGGAATGAAACAGAATAAATAACCGAAACCAACCTGTAAGATGGCATCTCAAAATAATGGAGAGAAATCCCGGAACCAAGGAACTTACATCCTTTTTCTCACTTGGCCGCTAACTGCCCTCAGAAGCATCCTCGTTCCTTATTTTTGTCCTGGAGCTAATCCAGCATACCCAGCTTCCCTCACAAGATGAATTTCAAACCAAAGACATGTAATGACTTCTCATTGGATAGAAGATGCAGAACTAGACCCAGAGGAAAGAACAGTGGACCAGACTTAGACTCACAATAAAGAGCTTGACCACAAAAGAGTGATATGAGTTCTCAGAAAAATTAAAGTGTGTGATGAGACACACAGGAAGATGAAGCAACTAAACCATAAGGTCAGAAAAAAAAGCTATCTAAGCTGAGGCCAGGACAAGGCGATGGCAACCCACTCCAGTACTCTTGCCTGGCAAATCCCATGGACGGAGGAGCCTGGTAGGCTGCCGTCCATGGGGTCGCTAGGAGTCGGACACGACTGAGCGACTTCACTTTCACTTTTCACTTTCATGCATTGGAGAAGGAAATGGCAACCCACTCCAGTGTTCTTGCCTGGAGAATCCCAGGGACGCAGGAGCCTGGTGGGCTGCCGTCTCTGAGGTCGCACAGAGTCGAACACCACTGAAGCGACTTAGCAGCAGCAGCAGCAGCAGCAAGCTGAAGCCAAGCAATTGAGAAGAGTGCCCTGAGGCTCAGGGCTTCCAAGGGTGTCTGGTTCCTTAAGCAGGAGATAAACTGAGGCAGCCTGTAGGCCAGCTCAGCCTGAGAAAACACACAGACCAAGTTAGAGAAAATAGGTTTCTATTGTATAGGTTATTTACCATGGACGGAGGAGCCTGGAGGCTGCCGTCCATGGGGTCGCTAGGAGTCGGACACGACTGAGCGACTTCACTTTCACTTTTCACTTTCATGCATTGGAGAAGGAAATGGCAACCCACTCCAGTGTTCTTGCCTGGAGAATCCCAGGGACGCAGGAGCCTGGTGGGCTGCCGTCTCTGAGGTCGCACAGAGTCGAACACCACTGAAGCGACTTAGCAGCAGCAGCAGCAAGCTGAAGCCAAGCAATTGAGAAGAGTGCCCTGAGGCTCAGGGCTTCCAAGGGTGTCTGGTTCCTTAAGCAGGAGATAAACTGAGGCAGCCTGTAGGCCAGCTCAGCCTGAGAAAACACACAGACCAAGTTAGAGAAAATAGGTTTCTATTGTATAGGTTATTTAAATAGAATCATTCTTTAAATGCAATGGAGAAATACAGAACTACTCTGAACCTTTAGCAGAAAAACTAAGTGGTGGAAAACTCATTTTCTTTTCAACTTCCCAATTTTTTTCGTAGCAGATTCTGCTGGAGGGCAGTGACCATGGGTCTTCCAGAGTTGCCTACGGTCCTTTCCGCTGGTCACTCGTGTGGCTGGCTTCCACAATTGCTGGTTCACCAGGGCAAAGGAGACACGAAACAATGACCCTTCTCACAGCAGAGCAAGACCCACTTGGAAGGGAGCTAGGATGCTGTTAGGCCCCAATTCAGATTTTCTTTCTTCCTCAGGAAGAGGTTCCTAAAATGTCTTCAATTTAGTGTAGTTATGCAATTTTAGGATGACCCTTAAACATTCATTCCTCAACGCAAGAAAAGACAGTCAGAGAAGGATCTGAATGGGGAATGGCTTTACACAGTTATCCTTAATTTGAGGAAACGACAACTTAAGTTCCGAATACACTTTCTTTCATTTAAAACACTCCTTCTTCCCAGAGAGAAAAGAAGAATTTCATCATTTGGATGGCTGATATCTAGCTTTGCGAAAGACTAGATAACACGCAGGAATAAGAGGAAATTACTTCTAGAATTGTATAAAGTCCTAGAGAAATGATAAAATAATTAAAGATAGGTGTTCAGGAAATGCTCAAGAAAACAGAGTAGATAAAGCAATAGTATTCTGTGCTAGATATACACTTCACAGTGTTTGGCCTCAGAGGACAGGCTTATTTTCCTTTTTGGGGAAAACACTATAGGAATGCAAGTGATATGGCATCCAGTAAACCAGGGTCTAACACCTTCTTTTGAAGAACAGCTACATTTTATTTCCTGAAGCCTAACAAAATTACCAGGGAGCCCAGGGTGAGTGCTGACAATGAAACTTCTACTCTGGGAAATACAGGAGGAGGCTGACTGTACCCTATCAGTAACTATTATAGACAGTGTGTATTTCCTATCCAGTATCCACTTTCTTCTTTTTCTGCCTAACAGAACATTGCTTGTTTGAGAATGGAGGTATGTACAGTCCCAGGAGAGAGAACCACTCCCACAACACTCCCATATCACCATGTGATACAACTATAACTAACAAGGTCAAAGCAGAAGACTGCTAGGAGCTCTTGGGTAAGCATTGGTGTTTCCTACTGAAAATGAAGATATCGGTGCTCAAATACGTTGTGATAAGTGGAGCTACAGCAGTCATTCTATTTTCATGAGGTCACGGCCAATACCCTAAAACTGGCAGAGCAGGAAGAGAAAATATTTGCAGACCTCTCTTGATGATGCTGAGCAGCTATGTCTGCCCTGGACTGCCTAACTCTGGAATTGTGAGAAAACCGGTATTTAGAGACGAGCCTGCTCCTGACACCATAATCATTTTATTCATGTCCTTAGACACATGTGTGAGGAGAGATGAACAGTATCCTCTTCCTTCTCCTCCATCTCCACCATCCTCTCACCCCTACCTGTGCCCCAACCCCTAACACGGAGACCAGCCTGATCCAGTTGACAGAATATCTGGGTTAGAATGAGAACACCCAGGTCCACATTCCAGCTGCACTGTGACTTAATAAGAATATAGACCTGAGAACTTGACTTTTCTGAGTCCAATTTCTTCTTTTCTAAAATTCAAGAGAATGACATGAGTTGACAATACATTTGTTAAACAACACACACACACACACACACACACACACACACACACACACAGAGTAATGGTTGCTTTAGGATCTCAGTGAATACAAAATTAGGTTGGGGTAAGTAATAGAGAGTAACTTGTTTATTGTCCTTCTTGAGTCAGCTTCAAATTCCCCCAGTTTTACCACCACATTTTGCATGTCCAAAATATTCTATTCCCCTGCTGCTTTGTCAGTTTAGTACCACTCAGAGTTACTGAACTCTCTATATAGGTGGATAACCAAAGATATCTATGCTTCTAGTAGCAAAAACTTGTGGGTTTTCTTTGCTCTTTATTTAATAAATTGGCATATATTGAAGGGATTTGATGTGCAATTTATGTATCACAGAGGTAATTTTACTCTGTACAACATTTCTTTTCTTGCAAATGAAAATTAAGCCAGCAGTGGAGTTGGTGAGAATACCTCTGCTGTTTAATCATGATTTTATGTAAACCAATCCTCATGAGAAGACATTGGGAAGATAAATTCTTAGCATGATTGCAGATTGAGGCTGTGAGTTCCACTAACTTTATGACAATTTATACAATCAGATACCTATACCCCAAGAATATATGATACTTAGATCTTCCTTTACTTCTAAGATCCACCTTGATTTTAAAATTATGATAATATGCCCAGAGAAAACACAAGAGGCTGAAATTATATCCACAATAAACATAAGATGTGAGAGTGTGTTATATGACTTAACTAAAAGCCTCTTGATGAAAGTGAAAAAGGAGAGTGAAAAAATTGGCTTAAAGCTCAACATTCAGAAAACAAAGATCATGGCATCTGGTCCCATCACTTCATGGGAAATAAATGGGGAAACAGTGGAAACAGTGTCAGACTTTATTTTTTTGGGCTCCAAAATCACTGCAGATGGTGATTACAGCCATGAAATTAAAAGACGCTTACTCCTTGGAAGGAAAGTTATGACCAACCTAGATGGCATATTCAAAAGCAGAGACATTACTTTGCTGACAAAGGTCTGTCTAGTCAAGGCTATGGTTTTTCCAGTGGTCATGTATGCATGTGAGAGTTGGACTGTGAAGAAAGCTGAGCACTGAAGAATTGATGCTTTTGAACTGTGGTGTTGGAGAAGACTCTTGAGAGTCCCTTGGACTGCAAGGAGATCCAACCAGTCCATTCTAAAGGAGATCAGTCCTGGATGTTCTTTGGAAGGAATGATGCTGAAGCTGAAACTCCAATACTTTGGCCACCTCATGAAAAGAGTTGACTCATTGGAAAAGACTGTGATGCTGGGAGGGATTGGGGGCAGGAGGAGAAGGGGACGACAGAGGATGAGATGGCTGGGTGGCATCACCGACTTGATGGACGTGAGTTTGAGTGAATCCAGGAGTTGAATTCAGGAAAGCCTGGGGTGCTGCGATTCATGGCGTCGCAAAGAGTTGGACACGGCTGAGCGACTGAACTGAACTGAACTGAACATTTTACAAGTTTACTGTAAGTTTACATTATAAGCTTGCTATAATGATGGTTGCTTCCATTGAGCAGTTGTAGCTCTAATGCACAGGAATTCCAACAGAAAGTAGAGTGTGAGATTCTTTACATTCTTAGAAAACAGTCAACTAGCTTTTGTTTTAATTGCATTTTGACAGAGCTTTCAACTACCCCGTGAGAAGCTAAGAGATGGCAAGTCAGACCTGGTGTCGAGAAGTGAGGTTTTTAATAAAGGAATTCACTGTCCTGCCTTTCCACTCAATAGAGGATGATGGGCGGGCTTGCTTCACAAACAATCCCTCACCCAGTGGATGGGGGGCAGGGAGGTGACCCCAACAGGCCCGTGACTGACAATGTGTGTATGCTTTAAAGAGCAAAGTTGCACGTTACTCTCTTACACAGACTAATGTTCTTGGCAGGAAAAAATTATTTTCTGATGAATTCATGTTCTCTTCTTGCTATTTTGTCAAGAAGCCATGTAGTACTAAAACACAAAACAAACTAACAAAAATAAATTATTTTGTTTAAACAGCAAGAACAACAGTGTTTTGATTCTAGCAGTCTGCAGCTACTTTATCAAACCCAAAACTTTCTCGGAGCCTCAGTTTCCTTGTCCTTAAGTATAAGATTCTAATAAGCAACCTCCAATTTTCCTTCCAAATGTAAGATTCTATTATGAATCTCAACCATCTCTGATCTAGAGAAGGCTTGCTTCTTTATGTCTACAGAATTAAGGCTGCACATCCTTGTGTTCAAAAACAATTTGGGCTACATCGGAGTAGTGTAACTTTTAAAGTTACCTAGTCTCTATTAATTCCATTTTCCATGCTGGCTCAATGTATGCTGTTTATCTTCATTTTAAAAAAAATATAAATTTATTTATTTTTATGGAGGCTAATTACTTTACAATATTGTATTGGTTTTGCCATACATCAACATGAATCCGCCACAGGTATACAAGTGTTCCCCATCCTGAACCCCCTCCCCACCTCCCTTCCCATCCCATCCCTCTGGGTCATTCCAGTGCACCAGCCCCAAGCATCCTGTAACCTGCAGTGAACCTGGACTGGTGATTCGTTTCACATATGACAGTATACATGTTCAATGCCATTCTCCCCAAATCATCCCACCCTCTCCCTCTCCCACACGGTCCAAAAGACTGTTCTATACATCTGTGTCTCTTTTGCTGTCTCCCATACAGGGTTATCGTTACCATCTTTCTAAATTCCACATATATGTGTTAGTATACTATATTGGTGTTTTTCTTTCTGGCTTACTTCACTCTGTATCATAAGCTCCAGTTTCATCCACCTCATTAGAACGGATTCAAATGTATCCTTCTTAATGGCTGAGTAATACTCCATTGTGTATATGTATCACAGCTTTCCTATCCACTCATCTGCTGATAGATATTTAGGTTGCTACCATGTCCTGGATATTATAAATAGTGCTGCAATGAACACTGGGGTACACGTGTTTCTTTCAATTCTGGTTTCCTCAGTGTGTATGCCCAGCAGTGGGATTGCTGGGTTGTATGGCAGTTCTATTTCCAGTTTTTTAAGGAATCTCCACACTATTCTCCATAGTGGCTGTACTATGTATTCCTGCCAACAGTGTAAGAGGGTTTGCATTCCCGCCAACAGTGTAAGAGGGTTCCCTTTTCTCCACACCCTCTCCAGCATTTATTGCTTGTAGACGTTTGGATCACAGACATTCTGACTGGTGTGAAATGGTACCTCATTGTGGTTTTGATTTGCATTTCTCTGATAAAGAGTGATGTTGAGCATCTTTTCATGTGTTTGTTAGCCATCCATATGTCTTCTTTGGAGAAATGTCTATTTAGTTCTTTGGCCCATTTTTTTGATTGGGTCATTTATTTTTCTAGAATTGAGCTGTAGGAGTTGCTTGTATATTTTTGAGATTAATTCTTTGTCAGTTGCTTTATTTGCTATTATTTTCTCCCATTCTGAAGGCTGTCTTTCACCTTGCTTATAGTTTCCTTTGTTGTGCAGAAGCTTTTAAGTTTAATTAGGTCCCATTTGTTTATTTTTGCTTTTATTTCCAATATTCTGAGAGGTGGGTCATAGAAGACCCTGCTGTGATTCATGTCGGAGAGTGTTTTGCTACATTCTTCTCTATGGTCACTGGTGCTATGGGATTTAGATAGCATTATGCATTCCCCTTATGGACTCCTCTAATCAGAAAATTCTCCCCCCAGCCCTCCGCCAGGTATTTTACAAGTTGACATAGACATCTGTGAATTTAAAAATCCTTTTTAAATATATAAGTACTCTTAAAGGATGAACACATTAAGCTATGGCCAGTGGTTCATTCCTAGATGTATATTACTTTATTCTGTCCTCTGGCTAGTTGAGGTCACTGTGCTAAGAGCCAGCGTGTGGTGATGGGGAGAAACAGAAGAGAATATATGTTAAACTGAGACACTCTGGATGGCAACTGGGGGTGGGCAGCACAAGACTGGAGATATTGGCAGGGAAAAGGGCAGAGAGGGGTGGACAAACAACAAAAGTAACTGGGTTGAATTACAAAGTGAATGCAAGCCTTGTTTCTCGAAATATTAATCTCTTAGTACTCTGAGGCAGGAACCAAATTCTATTCATCTGTGTTCCCCAGAGGAATGAGAACAAGTAGGAGGTAATCAGTATGTTGTGTTGGGGGTCAGCTAACAACAACCCACTTCCTGTTTGCTATAAAGTTTACTGACTCTCAGACAGGCTCATTTGTTTATGTACTACCTATGGTTGCTTTCATGCTCAACAGCAGGTCTGAGTAATTGTGATAGACTGTAGGCCTGCAGTGCCTAAAATATTTGCTATTTTTTTTGCTAACTAGCCCTTCACGTAGATAAAGTCTGCCAAATCTTGTGCTAAATGAATGATGAATGCATCAGCGAATGAATAAATGTAATTGTACAAAACAAATTTCTAAAAACAAAGCAAAGAGATAAGAGAAATAGCTAATGTTTGCTTTAGGACCAAAACAATGATAAAAACAGATAACAGAGAAAAAGAATTGGAAGTTCGTGATTGATAAATATTGGACCACATTCAAATGCATTCTCTTTAGCACACACTTGTGCTTTGTTTGGGTGTCCCTGGTGGCTCAGATGATAAAATTCCACCTGAGTGCAGGAGACCTGGGTTTGATCCTTGGGTCTGGAAGATCCCCTGGAGAAGGAAATGGCTACCCACTCTAGTATTCTTGCTTGGAAAATTCCATGAACAGAAGAGCCTGGCAGGCTATAGTCCATGAGGTCACAGAGTTGGACATAACAGAGTGACCTAACGCTCTCATTCGCATTGTATCTGCTTATGCCTCAAGCCTACTTGAAAGCATTCAGATTGGTGGATATGGTAAGGGGCAGATCGTGGCCAGGATAATAGTTAGGACAAATAAAATGGGGTCTTCTCTAGAATTTTCTTGTGGAACCAAATCACACAGGAGAAAGAATATCTTTTAGTTACCTTGTGTCAATTCTGCATTGTTCATCCAATGGGGTGGGAGGTAGGGTGGAGGAGAAAGTCACTGGTGTCCTTGATACACTTGGAGGACAGGCACCATTTTGCAGAGTAAGTGCTCCTTAGTTAGGTATCATGAAAATCTATTCTGCTCAGCTCCTAGGACCCTGAAGAGATTTGGGTCTGGCATCTTTGCTCCAAAATATTCATTGAGTTTAAGCTACAATGGACATTCAGGTTTCTCTAGCTCCAATCCAGAGAAAACAATAAGGGATTAAAAAAAAAAAGAAAGAAAGCAAAAAAAGGCCATGCTGCCAGTAGGGACCCTGCTGACTCTGTATTCAGGATGATGTCAGGGACTTGACAGAAACTAACAAAGTAGTAGAGTGGAACACACACGTAAATGCTCTGCCCTGAGCTATTGTTCTCCTAAAACCATCCCAAAGTGGGCGTAGGCAGTCCTTCAGAATAGACTGCCTAAAGACTAAAACATGTGGAGATCTTGAGTGACGACTGGTTTATGTGGATCCTCCATCTGCTTTCAGTATTGTCAAACTTTAATCGGGCTGTGCTATAGGAAGAATTTAAGATGTAAAACAGGATCGATCCTGCCTTTCTGTTGACCAGCACTCGAAATATCACAACTCCTGGGAAACAGATGGAAGCAGGCAGACCATAGAAATCTTAGGGTCTACAAGGGCCTAAAAAAATAAGCAGTGGAAGAAATGTGCTGGTTTACCCAAGGACCAAGCCACGGCCCTTGCCTCCTGGCTAATCTGAAGGGAGATTCAAACTGGCCTCCATTCTTGTTCCTCTATGTGCTCCTAGCTTAAAGGAGTTTGTTCCTTAATTTTCTTTGTGCCAAGTATACATGTTTCAGTTGCTTCACCGTTAGAAGAAATGACCTGAAGTTCTTCCCTCTTGCATCACTCAGGTAATGTCTTGTGAATTGGCAACAGGGCAAGCATGCCATTTCCAACCATGAACCTTTTGGTTAGAAACTCACCCCAGAAGTTTCCCCTTTGAACTTATTCTATTCTTTCTCTTTGTCTTCATCACCATCAAATCATTTACCAGGAACTTATGATTCAGACAGTACAATGAGGAGAAAGTCATAGGTAGGTGTGTGTGCACAAGTGTATGTGTGTGTCTTGGGAGGGGTTGGGAAGGGGAGATAGGGAAACACTTCTCAGAGAATCCTCTTAGCCAATACTCAGAGAGGCAGTGGTTGAGAAGGAAGATACTGACAGGCTCGACTGGTTAAAACAAAGATAGTGTGAAGAGACTTACACCAGAAGAGTGATTAATGGAAATCCTTTCATTCTGGGCTAAGAGGTTTATACTTTATTCTGTATCTAACAGAAAAATCCTGAAGGATTTGGGACAATGATTTGGTCAGGGTAGTTGATTAAACTTGGAAAAAGAACTGAAAGGAAAAATCCAGACACGGGGCAATGGGAAAGGGAAAAAACACGTGTGCGCGTGCACACACACACACACACTAGTTTGGGTTGGGGGAAGACAGATAAAGGTCCAGATTTTGAGTGGAAAAGATAGAGTCCTCAAATATAAAGGAAAAATTTATGGGACTGACCTGGGATGGAAAGATGAAAGAGCCAAAATAGCTTTGATATTTTGAGCCTAGATGACAGAACGGAAGAATAATGAAACTGTTAAAGAGAAATGGAAAAGTCTAGAGAGACAGTGGGTGGAAAAAGAGATGCTGAGTTAAATGGGTAGAGTTAATCCTTTGTCACCATCTGTCTTCCCACCACGCACTTATTCCAATCAGTGTCATGAAATAATCTAAGACGATTCGGCTCATCACAGCACTGTAACACCCAGGGTGGCACTGCCGTTAATCTCCTGGCAGAAGACCACGCACTCTGTATACTTCACGTCAGTGTTAGGAATTAGAGCATCCATCCTTTGCCACAGACTCGCAGGGGAATGTCATGAGAAGCCCTGGACTGAGATCTGGCTTCCGGACAAGGAGAGAGACTGGCTGCTGCAGCCAGGGCTCGCTCACCAGGGCCTTTCCAGGGGCTCCCACCTCTCCTTCCCCAGCAGCGTCATGACCTGAGAGGTGGGTAGGACGTGCCCTAGAGTGTTCCGTGAATAGAAAGCATAACCTTATCCTACATAATTTCCTATTATAAAACAGCAGAAACAAAATTTTCTTACGTTATTCTTTAAAAGAGAAAAACGAAGAAAGGAAGGAAGAGAGAAGGGAAGGAGAGGGAGACAGAGGGAGAAGGAAAAGAGGAAGGAAGGGAAAAATGAAGGAAAAAGAAAGGTGGGGGCAAGGGAAAGAGAGAGAGGACAGAAAGAAAAAAGAAATAGGAAGGGAAAGGAAAGCACTGACACTCCCAACAGAAGTTAAGACCTTGCAAAAAATTCGGTAAATCACAGCAATATCTCTGAGTCTTCCCTTTTCCCAGTGGTAGAGAAGCATAATGATGCATTACTCTTCACCTAAGGGAGACAATATGAGGCAAAATGATACCAATAGGCAAAAACAGAAGTAATTGAAAATGAAGCCTCACAGTCTTGAAGTGTGAATATTAAAGATATGGAATGATCAAGAGCCATCTTATAAATGAAAATAATAAATCACATTAAATATGATATTAGTGTCACATTATTGGCTTTTCCTCACACTAGTGACCAACATATTAAAACACTGAATATTAATATCACCCATTAGAAAACCAATCATAATAAAAATCAGTATGGTAGATAATGAGGTATTAGTGAACCCAAGCCACACTGGCAAGAACAAGGACGTTTTTTATAATATAAAAATATATTTTTCTGTAGTTCCTTCAACTATAAAAATTTCCTTTGCATGATAAGCATATTTTATACTTGCTTTAGAGCTTATAATAACTGGTTTCTTGCACAGTAACTACATTTGCTATATAGCAAAGCTAATTAAGGGCTTCCCAGGTGGCTCAGTGGTAAAATAATGCACCGGCCACTGCAGGAGACTCAGGAGATTCAGGTCTGATCCCTGAGTTGGGAAGACCCCCTAGAGTAGGAATTACTGGAGTTAGCTCCAGGAGTCTTGCCTGGAAAATCCCATGGACAGAAGAGCCCAGCAGACTACAGTCCAGGGGGTCGCAAAGAGTTGGACATGATTGAGAAAGCACAGGAGTGAGGAGTGGGGGGTGAGTTTATTAAGTAACCTATTAGAGTTCCTCTCTCTTCCCATTTCCCCATATTTTTCTCACTTAAAAGGACAAACAAAAATCTTTGGACAGCGACGTGAAAAAGAATGAAATTAGAACATTCAGTTCAGTTCAGTCGCTCAGTCGTGTCTGATTCTTTGCAACCCCATGAATCACAGCACGCCAGGCCTCCCTGTCTGTCACCAACTCCCGGAATTTACCCAAACTCATGTCCATCGAGTCGGTGATGCCATCCAGCCATCTCATCCTCTGTCGTCCCCTTCTCCTCCTGCCCCCAATCCCTCCCAGCATCAGGGTCTTTTCCAATGAGTCAACTCTGGGCATGAGGTGGCCAAAGTACTGGAGTTTCAAGCTTCAGCATCAGACCTTCCAATGAACACGCAGGACTGATCTCCTTTAGGATGGACTGGTTGGATCTCCTTGCAGTCCAAGGGACTTTCAAGAGTCTTCTCAAACTCCACAGTTCAAAAGCATCAATTCATCGGCACTCAGCTTTCTTCACAGTCCAACTCTCACATCCATACATGACCACAGGAAAAACCATAGCCTTGACTAGACGGACCTTGTTGGGAAAGTAATATCTCTGTTTTTGAATATGCTATCTAAGTTGGTCATAACTTTCCTTCCAAGGAGTAAGCGTCTTTTAATTTCATGGCTGCAATCACCATCTGCAGTGATTTTGGAGCCCCCAAAAATAAACTCTGACACTGTTTCCACTGTTTCCCCATCTATTTCCCATGAAGTGATAGAAAATTCTCTGATACCATATTAAAACAAAATAGACTCAAAATGTATTAAAGGCATCAATGTAAGACCAGATACTATAAAACTCCCAGAGGAAAACATAGGCAGAACACTCTTAGACACTAATCACAACAACAGTTTTTGGACTCGTCTCTCAAAAGTAAAAGAAATAAGAGCAGAAGTAAATAAATGGGGCCTAATTAAACTTAAAATTTTCTGCACACCAAAGGAAACATCAATATAATGAAAAGACAACATATTGAATGGGAGAAAATATTTTCAAATTATATGACCAATAAGAGATTAATTGGAGAAGGAAATGGCAACCCACTCCAATATTTTGCCTGGAGAATCCCCACGGACAGAGGATCCTGGCCGGCTATAGTCCATGGGGTCGCAAAAAGTCGGATACAACTAAGTAACTAACACACACGTGACCAATAAGGGATTAATACCCAACTTATATAAACAGCTCATACAATTCAACATCAAAAAATCAAACAGACTGATTTAAAAATGGGCAGAATTGAATAGATATTTTTCCAAAGAGGAAATGCAGATGGACAACAGGCACATGAAAAGATGCTCAGTATCACTAATCATCAGGGAAATGCAAATCAAAACCACAATGAGATGGCACCTCACACTTGTCAGACTCACCATCATCAGAAAGAACACAAATAACAAACTTTGGTGAGGATGTAGAGAAAAGGGAACCCTGTATACTGTTGGTGGGAATGTAAATTGGGACAGCCACTGTGGAAATCTATGGAGATTACTTAAAAAAATACTAAAACTTGAGTGGCCAAGTATATGATCCAGCAATCCCACTCCTGGATATATATCTGGAAAAAATGAAAGCTCTAAGTTTAAAAGATACACACACTCCAATGTTCATAGCAGTATTATTTACAATAGCCAAGATACTTAAGCAAGCTAAGTATCCATCAACAGATGAATTGATAAAGCTGCATGAGCTTTACATAATATATTTATATATAACAATATAATTATATAATATATAATATTTTATTATATGCATTTATTTAAATATATTGTGTTTGTATTATATTATATTATATATTTATTATATGTATTTTATATAATTTATTATATATTTATAAATTATATATATTTATAAAAATATAGCAACCCACTTCAGTGTTCTTGCCTGGAGAATCCCAGGGACAGGGGAGCCTGGTGGGCTGCCGTCTCTGGGGTCACACAGAGTCGGACACGACTGAAGCGACTTAGCAGCAGCAGCAGCATAGCAATTATTTTTTAATAACTGTAAAAGGAGTAAATATATGATCCAGCAATCCCACTCCTGGATATATATCTGGAAAAAATGAAAGCTCTAAGTTTAAAAGATACACACACTCCAATGTTCATAGCAGTATTATTTACAATAGCCAAGATACTTAAGCAAGCTAAGTATCCATCAACAGATGAATTGATAAAGCTGCATGAGCTTTACATAATATATTTATATATAACAATATAATTATATAATATATAATATTTTATTATATGCATTTATTTAAATATATTGTGTTTGTATTATATTATATTATATATTTATTATATGTATTTTATATAATTTATTATATATTTATAAATTATATATATTTATAAAAATATAGCAACCCACTTCAGTGTTCTTGCCTGGAGAATCCCAGGGACAGGGGAGCCTGGTGGGCTGCCGTCTCTGGGGTCACACAGAGTCGGACACGACTGAAGCGACTTAGCAGCAGCAGCAGCATAGCAATTATTTTTTAATAACTGTAAAAGGAGTATAGCCTTTAAAAATTTTATTAGAAACTTGAACTTTAAAAAAAAAAATAAAATTAAAAACAAAAATCCTGAACCAAAATTCTGAAACGAAGATGTAAAAGCAAAGTTTGGAGGTTGATTTATATTAGATAAAAGCTTGATAATCCTAAATTTTGTTTGTTTATCATTGAGATTAACATGCTACCTTAATTCTTTTTTGCTTGCTTTAGGTATGTTTTCTAAATAAAAGTGGAGCCCTTCAATGGTGATCTAAATTGAAATTTCTGGGATGGTTAAAAGTTCTTTTCGCTTTTAATGAGCAGATATCTACACATTTCTACATAGTTTCCAAGAAGATCTCATTCACACAGGACAAAATATAAAAGCAAAATAAAAAAAGAAAGAAATTGAAGAGAAGTGAGCATTTTGGGGATAATGGAAGACATAGGTGACTCCCCAGAAACCTCATAAAACCCCTTCCAATATTTACCATCCAACCACATGGATGGGGGAATGAATCCTCACAAATTTCCTCAACCTGGTCTCCTTCCTGCTATGGCTGTGACACCTGTCCTCTTTGGTAATGCCAGCCTCACCACTGCCGAGCTTCCCCATGTTCTGCATAGCTCCAAGCCTCTGTGCTAGGGCTTACAAATGCTAACTAAAAGTCCTAGACCAGCTGTGGCACAACAAAATCATCAAATCCCGTCATATTACTTTAGATCTCCAGGATAATTCCTCTCCCAGGTTGTACTGCCATTAAATATTTTACTTTTTAGGAACCCTCCTACACTGCTGGTGGAGATGTAAAGGGGTGCAGCCACTGTGGAGAACAATACGGAGGTTTATGAGAAAACTAAAAATAGGGTTGTCATATGGTCCAGCAATCCCACTCTTTGGCATATATCTGGAGAAAATGATAATTCAAAAAGATATACAGCCCTCAGTGCTCACTGAAACACTATTTACAATAGCCAAGGTATGGAATCAACCTAAATATCTGTCAACAGATGGATGGATAAAGAAGATGTGGTATATATACACACAATGGACTACTAGTCGGCCGTAGAAAGAATGAAATAATGTGATCTGCAGCAGCATGAATGAACCTACTGATTGCCATACCAAGTCAGTCAGAAAAAGAAAGACAAATACCACCTAATATCACTTATATGTGGAATCTAGAATATGATGCAAGTGAACTTATTTACAAGGCAGAACCAGATTCACATAGAGAGCAGGCTCATGGTTGCCAAGGTGAAGGGAGAGAGGGGAAGGAAGGACTGGGAGTTTGGGATTAGTAGATTAGAACCATTATATTATTATACAGGATGGATAAATAATGACATTGTACTGTATAGCATAAGGAACTATATACAACATCCTATAATAAACCATAATGGAAAATAATATATATATATAGTCTATAACATACATGTACAAGAAATTAACAAAACATTGTAAATGAACTATACTTCAATAAAAATTAAATTAAAAAAGTTTTACTTTTTAAAGGCAACACATATAAAACCACATGCACTGATTGAACAAAATTGACCAAATACTTGTGCTAAATGCCTAGGAGGATTCCTCAACCCCACTTTTAAAAGGTTATAATGATGAGTCAAACCCCATAAGCAGGTAGGAGTCTTTCAGCTGGTCCAGTTCAGTGCTTTTGTTAGCTCACTTTTATTGCCTCGCAGTAGAATTCACTTGCCATCAAACTCTTCAGTTACCTCTCGCTCTTTTCTTAGGTGCCTCAGCCAGTTTCACACAATTTCCCTGTACATGTGATACCAGCCTGGTGAAGTGAAAGGGTGGAGGACACTTGCCCTGCCTTCGCTATTTGGACCCACAGACTTTGGTACTCTCTGCATCTTCCAAGTGAATGATACATCAACAAAATAGCATGAAGCAGGAAGTGTGGTGAAACAGAGCTCCAGCTACTGAGATCCTACTCTTTTTCAGTTTCCTGATTCAAATAAATCTATGTTACAAAGGGTTGAATTTATATGACCAATCAATAAATTAAGAGTAGCTACATTTCAAAATATTTCTTTATCCCAATTATTCATTTCTGGTTGTTTTATTAAGAGTAAAATTTTTGAAATTTATAAAGAGGTTATATTCAGATTTTAAAAATAATTAATAATATTATTAATAATAAAATAATAATTATTAATAATAATGCCTGGCAAAACTTAAGACATATTTTTCCAAAGAAATTGATCTGTAAATGATAGGAATCTAAGGCAGGCCACAGATACACATTTAATTCACTGAGAGTTTTGTGCTGTCTACACCCACAAATGCATTTACTCACTAAACAAATCCTACTGTGTGCGAAACCCTATTCCAGATGCTGAGGACACAGCCGACAAGGTGCCAACTCTCAAGGGATTTATATCCCAGTGGTGAGAGAAATCCAGAGAGAATCAGAGGAGCAATAAAGCAACAACATTATCTTAGAGAATAATCGGTGCTAAGAAAAAACAAGGCAGCTGGGGAATGTTACAGGTGAACTTGGGCAGGTGGAGAGAGTGGGCAGTTCAGAGGTTTCACTGAGAAGCTTACATTTGAGCTGGACTCAAATGCCGGAACATCTGAGCATATGACAGTCCCAGAGAAGAGTATTTTCAGCAGACAGAACGGTAATAGCAAGAACAGCCCAATGCTGCGTGGGACTCAGTGTTGAGGAGGAAGTCATTTCCCTCTATCCCTCTAGGTTCTTCTGGTTGGTCTAAGAATTAGCTTGACATGAGACAGATTAAGAGCAGAAAATTAAACAAAAGTTTAATAAGGTGTACATGGAAGAGACACAGCAGAGCTAATACTCCAAAATGGCCTAAACCCTCACCCTGAGTACCATCTTCAGCTAATGACAAAAGAGGATGTTAGGGGTATCGGTTTGGGACTTCCAAGAGGAGGAAGACAATTCTCTTGGAGGTGGAAAAGCAAATGTTTGCTGGGCCAGAGACAACTGGACTCAGAGAGGACTCTGAGCCCCCATGTGCTGCTGAGTTTCTCCCACTACATGAGCCAGTGTTCTTGGTAAATAGCTCTGGTGAGAGCTTTATCCCAGGAGTAGGTCCTTTATCTGAGTTATCTGGGCAGTTAAAAAGGAGACAAAAATAAAGGCTTCCTGAATCTTCTGTCTCTTAAAAATAACCAGACTGAATTCATCCTCTGGCCAAAGAGACACACTTTGGGCTGACAGACTTTGCCCCTCTGCGATACAAAGACCAGATATATGACCAGTGTGACGAGAAGAATGAAGGCTGAGGGTGGGAGACCCAGATGATGGAGGTCAGCCTGGGTAATGAAGCTGGATTTTGTCCCAGCTGCACAGGGCTTCCTAGTCCTAGCACTTCTACATAGCCTCTAAACCATCTCTACATCTCTTCATGGCTCAGCTACGACAGCCGTTGAGGAAATGACCTCAGAGCTGTCGCTTCGATTTTCAGGACCCTATCTTTCTCTTTTCAGTAGGGATTCATTTTGTTTCCACAGCTCGAGCACAGGCAGAGGAAAGTTCACTTCCTCATCAGTTCATCCAGTGCTCAGAAGAACTGTTGAAGGAATGAATGAGAGTGAGAAGTAAACAATGCCAGTAGCATTTTCCTCCTGAAGGGTTTAGACGTGGCGGGGCGAGAGACCAGTTAGAGGAGGCGAGGCGTGGAGGAGGAGGGAAAGGAGGGAGGGCAATAAACAGCACAGCTTCCCGTCAGCGTCACACTCCTGGCAAACTCTGGAGCCGGGAGACACCTACTCCCAGGCACCTCCTTTCTCTCCTCCCTCAGTTCTGGGGGACCAGTGCAGGCACTGAGCTGGCGAGGCTTCAGCCTCCTGGCTGATGCCACTGAGAATCACGTCTGAAAAGGAGGGAGGGTCTCTGTAAGAACACTCACTCTTAGTACAGTGAGTGAGGGGGAGATGGGGTTAGCTTCTCCATCATGCTCTTTCCAGCAGGGAGGAGGATTCCTAGATCTGACTTAAGCCCCTACAGGGACCCTTAGAGGCCATGGGGTAGGGCCAGAGCCTTGACCTGGACCTCAGGGGCACGCTAGCCTGATCTTTGGCTGCTTGTGTACATATTGGTAGTTCAAATATTAAAAGACCCCTGTGGTGTAGCTGCTTCCCCAGCTTCCTTAAATTTCAATCAAAGAGTCCTGGCCAATCCAAGACCCTTCCCTGGAATGCTCATGACCACCCTTAATCAAACAACAAATGGAGCTTCCAGACCAGGGCCCGATTCGGGACTTTAAGCCTATTGTCTTTCTGATGAGTCCATGCTTGCTGTTATATACTATGAATATCAAATATTTTCAATATAGGGAAGATTCATAGGCTTAACTGAGAGACAGCTGTTAACTAAGTCATGGGCATGCAATGGACAGCATGGTGAATATAGAAATACTGTATTGCATATTTGAAAGGTGCTGAGAGAGTAGATCTTAAAAGTCCTCATCACAAGGAAAAAGTTTTGTAATTAGGTATGATAATGATGCTAACTAGACTTACTATGTTGATCATTTTGCAATATACACAAACACTGAATTATCATGTTATATACTTGAAATGAACATAATGCTATATGTCAATTATACATCGATTGTATAAATTGACTAATTTTTTTTTTTTAAAAGAAACAGTCATTATCCTCATAGATCCCTGGGGAAGAGTTCATTTATCATGATATTCCTGACCATGAAACAGTCCCTTGGAATTTAAATAATGATAAGAATGTGCCTTTTTAGACCCTCTTTTCTCCTTTCTGTGTTTGCATTTGCTTCTCCATTTCTCTCCCCATCCCTCTATCTGCACACATTGTTTCCCAGGGCAGGGACTTCCTCTCACCCTCCGCAGCCTGTCCTGTTCCCCCTCCTCCATGAGGTCTTCGCAGATTATCATCCAGGTTGGGTTCACTTAGAGAAACCTCTTCTCTAGTAACCCTTTAATCCATCCCTGAGTTTCTGTACTTGGCACATTATTTGAGTACTGAGAGTTTGTCTGTTGCCCTTGCCTGCAGAACCAAAGTGTGAGGACGCCATACGTGGTCCCAGGACCTGATGTATGAATAGAACGTAAAACAAAAGCCTTGGGGAAAAGGCTGTGGAAGGAAGTGGGGCTAAGAGGAGGAGAGAGGGAAAATGGAATTAAGAGAGAAAGGAGGCTCGCATGGAGTTAAGGAA
Source organism: Aepyceros melampus (assembly GCA_006408695.1). Taxonomy (NCBI): domain Eukaryota; kingdom Metazoa; phylum Chordata; class Mammalia; order Artiodactyla; family Bovidae; genus Aepyceros; species Aepyceros melampus. The sequence goes on along the minus strand of SJXQ01011521.1, from coordinate 140,867 downwards.
AGGAGGAAAGTGGAATGGACGGGCTGGGGGACAGAAGTGGAGGAAGCGAGAAAGAGAAGAAGGACAAGAGAGGGAAGCAGGGAGAAAGAAGAAGGGAAGCCGGGGGCGAGGGCAGGATGGAGGAGAGAGGAGGAGAGTGAGGGGGCATTTTTGGAAGAAAGAAGAAGCAGTAGAAACTAGAGAGAAGGAGAAGGGAGGATACAGGGAGGGAGAGAGGCCAGAGAAAGGAGGGAAAAGGGGGAAACAGACTCTGACTTCAGGCAAACGTTGCACAAACAGCAAAGCACCCAGAGACCTCAGCTTCTGCTCGGAGCGCGCATCCACGTCTCACCCCGCAGCCAGCAGGTTTCTTTCTGAACAACCTCCTTATGAGCTGTGACTGCATTCTACGTCTCTCCTAAGTCGCCCTGCATTATTTCTGCCAGTTTGACTTTGTTTTCCTCACACTGACTGTGAATTTTGAATGGTGAGGAAACAGGCTCTAGTCTAACCATCATGGGCTGCACTGTTCCCATCTCCTGTGCTGAATGCTTTTCGTTTTCTTTCCCTTTAAATGATTTTCTTATTTAGAAGGATAGCAGGGGGAAAGGAGAGAGAGAGAAAAAAAAGACACAAGTATTTAAGAGTGAAGTTTTCCCTCAGGATTCACAGACAAGTTAGCCAGGGATCACAGATTACAAGGATGTTAACAGAATAGACGATATGAAGAAATTAAACACTTTTCAAATTCTGTGTTCAGTTCTAACTTAATAACAATTGATTTTCCAGTGATTTGGTCAACGTGGCCTCAAGTGCTACTTTTATTGTCCAAGGAGCAGGGAGTTAAAAATGAATAGGGCTTTAAGCCCAACTCTGGAAGGAATGTATTCTGGTATTAATATTTTCACCATTCCAGCAAATGACTACATACATTTTAAGGGATCTGAAGTTATAATGTAATTATTGGGCAAGCTATTACAGCTTCAGTGGAATTTCCATCAGCCCTGGACCTAGCAATTCAGGATCACTTCTTGACACTGGGGTTTTGTATATCTCAGCAGTACTTTCAGTGGCATCCATTGAAATCATAATGGGATATCCCAAATGGACTCTTAAAAGTTTTTACTCCTCTAAGTGGTTTGACCTTGCAGGTCACTTACCCTCTCTGCTTCTTACTTTCTTCATCTTCAAAGTGGTACATTTGTACAAAATTATTTTTAATATCCCTCCCAAATTTAAGATTCTGGAAACCATATGAAGCAGAACATAAGAATACAGGGGCAAACAGGTTAATTTATTACTGGTGTACACAGAACCATCACTTAGGATCATATAGCTCAGGGCAATGGTGCTGAAGTCTACTCCTTTTCTGCCAGTAACTATGACATGAAACCTATTTTGCTTAAGCATCTCTCTACCGGGACAGTGCAGAAAAAAATACCTCTACTGGGATAGCACAGGAAAAATACATGTGATTTATCCCTTTACGGCCACTTCTGAATGATATCCCAATACTTCATCTCCTTGCATTTTAGGTAGTCACTTCTGGAATCTCAATATCTTAATATCTGTCAGTGTGGGACTGAAACAAAGCAGTCTTTCAGGCTCTCAAGTATCAGTTTGTAAAAACCACCACAGGTTCTCACTACTTTGACCTAGTCACCTTACAAAACAGACTGTCATTTATGGAACAATTCAAGTCTAAGAACTGTTATTGAGCTTAAAAGTTCAATTAAAGGAAGTTTCTTCTTTTTTTTTTTTTTTTGCATTTTTAGGAAAAGAGACTCTTGAGGACACATTAAAGTTTACCTAAAGAAATAATTTTAGGATTAAACAGATCCACAGAGCAGTTGGCTAAACTCACCTTCACTGTAAGACATAAATTTGAGTAACGGTAGTTTCTCTTTAATGAAAAGAGACCAAGAATAACTGATGGGAAACAAATAAAGCCATAATAATTCACAGAATATTAATGGACCTGTCCATGGAGAAGTTAATAATTTATGTCAGGCAATGTATACATTTTCAAGTGGATAAGAAGGCAGGTCTCAGGGTAATCCTTAGACACTAATGTCAAGAACATGTAGGAAAATGTTAAACAGACAAGTATGTCCTCGTGGTTTGCTCAAATAACCCAGACCACACTGAATTATGCAATCATGCCACTCAGTAGCCACAGATTTAAAATATGACTGCCTCATGTCTTCTTGGGGGCACAATTTTAAAATAATTTCATTTATTTCCTGCAAAAGACATATGGATACATTATATTGTGCAGGAAAATTCCTTCCATTGTTTGAGTCCAAACAGTAGTCATTTCATTCCAAAACTCACTGGCCTCCATCCTTCATGAGGTCAAAGTTCTACCTTGTTAAATCAAAAATTATTCAAGACAGAGTCTCTGTCTGTCTTCAGAGTGTTTACATGAACTTGAATCTGTCATGTGCAGATACCATCTGCCCTGTCCTTCTAGTCAGCTCTAAATCTCCCCTTCTCTCCTCCTGGGTACAGTTGGAAATAATCTATCTTGAATGCGTCTCAAGGCTCTGTTGACTACAGAAGTTTCAGAACAGTCTCTGTAGCTGTTGTACCAATATTTTCCTTCTTTATTCTCTACTCTGACTTAGCAGTTTATTTCTTGTGAAATATTACGGGGTCACATGGACTTGCCAAGTAGGAGGGCCTATTAAGGGGAGATGTCTTCCTTTGCTTAATTAAAACCAAGGAATACACCGCCTCAGTTTTGGAAGGACCCCTTGTCAATTTGTCAAGATCTAGTAAGAGTAAGAATTAGGTAAATGGATGTCTTACCTAGTTTACTGCTAGAAGAACTTCTTCAGGCCTCCCAGCTGGTGCTACTGGTAAAGAACCTGCCGGGCAAGGCAGGAGGAATGAAAGACAGGGGTTCAATCCTTGGGTTGGGAAGATCTGCCAGAGGAAGGAATAGCAACCCACTCCAATACTTTTTCTGGAGAATCCATGGACAGAGGCTGTCCTGCCAGGCTACAGGCCATAGGGTCACAAAGAGTGAGACATAACTGAGCAGCTGAGTACACACATACAACCTCTTCAAAGGTCCTGAGAATTTCATTTCATATGTTAATTGTAAATAATGTGTTGATTAGTAATGATTTGGAGGAAACTATATAAATATGCAATTTTGACAAGTATGGGTCCTGCCTCAGCATTTGTCACAGTGCCTGGCATATAGTAGGAGCACAACTAATGATTTTTGGATGAGTGAATGGATGAACTAAAGAATTAGTGCCTTCAGATATGCAAAGGTTTGCAAGACACATCCTTTGATCTCAATGATAAGAGGTTTCAAAGAGTTGATTGAAAATATTTCTGACTGAAAGCCACAGTTACTATTACACAGTTATTATTTTCTCCCTTCTTGGATCTGTCTTGGGCCTTTCCAGGAAAAAAAAAAAAAAGATACAAATAACCAATTGTGCTACCTGAAGGTTTTACACTATGGATTAATGTCCATTAAGAACTGAGTTGAAGCCACATGGCTGAGGCCAGGCTAACATGTCATTAAGAAAGGCATGCAGTCCCAAAGCCTCTATTCCAATGTAACTGAATGCATGAAATTTATGGAGTGCCATTAAATGTCCCCATGCAGTTTTGAAAAAATAAATGTTTTTGACAAAGCATAAGTACAAAGCATTTACCAGATCTCCTATTTCCCAAAAAAAAAAAAAAAAAAAGACTGAGTGGCTCCTGGAGCTAATTAATGGCCACTTCCGGAGATCAGAATTTAAGTAAAGAAGTATTAACAAAAGAAAACTCACTAAAGGGAATGGAACTGGATTACCGAAACCAATACACTATTATAACTCCTTTTATGATGAATAGGAAAGTGACTTGGAAAATAAAACACTTCTGCTCAACGTGAAACTTATCATTTGTTTTCAAAAGTGAGCACACATCATATTTCACTTCTTGGAAGTGCACTGTGACAACCGAAAATGCAAGCCTTCCTGTAGATCAGTGTCACAAGTCTGCACACAGAGGACTAAAAATAATAGGGACATGGAAATTCAGTTGTTTGATGCTCATGAAAGCCAGCGGAATGTGCTCAGCCTCATCCATTTTGCCCCTTAAAAACATTAACTCCAAAAGGAACATCATGTCAGAATAAAGTTGAAACCCTTACTGGGAAACAAATGCTGTTGTGAAAAGAACCTGGGCTCTAGGTTAGTACAACCTGTGTTTGAAATTTCGCTTACTAACTGAGGGAACTTGGGCAAGCTTTCATTTCTCTGAGTCTTTTAACTGGAAAGGCAGTTCTTCTTCTCAGGGCTGGTGAATGGATTAAAAATGCAGCATCTGGCTTACTGCAGGTAATGTCAGCCAACACTGGCTCACTCTCACAGGAACATTTCTTAGTAATTCTCTATCCTTATTAGTGTATTTGGAAATTTCTTAGAAAATTGTTGGAGGTATATCTAATTAACGTGACAAAGTGAAGTCACTCAGTCATGTCCGACTCTTTGCGACCCCATGGACTGCAGCCTACCAGACTCCTCCGTCCATGGGATTTTCCAGGCAAGAGTACTGGAGTGGGTTGCTATTCCTTCTCCAGGGTATGTAGAGTCAAATTCTAGTTCTTTTCTCAAAACTTGTGTTCAAACCTCAGTTTATTAAAATTTATTTTCTCTCCATCCCATTGAAACTAAGTCCCTACCTTCTGGATGATCTTTCTCATTCTTCATTTTCAACTGAAAATTTCATGTAGCTTTAGCTTTCTTTTAGGACAGGGGGAGGCCAGCATGTGAAGATAAAAATCTGGAGGCCACTTGCAAGTTCTACCTTATCCAAGGGCTTCTCTGCTCTTCCAGCTCTCTGAATTGATGTTCTGCTCTTCCAACTCTCTGAATTGATGTCCCTCCTTTTCTCTCCCTCAGATTCAGATGCTTGACAACACCTCTGCCACTGGCCAATTTTTCTCTCCCTCTCCCAGAACATAGTTTCTTATTCAAACTACTGACTGCTCATCTTGCCTGTGTGTATGGATAGACCGACACACGTTCCTCCTCGTCACTGATCAACTGTATGAATCAGTTCCTCACGTGCAGTGGCTCCTTATCCACCCGTTTCTGTCTTCCTTCTAATCATTCAGGATTGAATTCTCTCATGCTTTCTCTTCTTTCTACCAAGAGAACGTGTATATTACAAGTAATTTACATACACACTTTCTCTGAGTCTGCCTTACCATGTGCCAAAAAAAGAACCAGTGAGCTCTCATTTATCCCTTTACACTTTCATTTGTGCAACAGCTATTTACTGAGTGCTCACGATGCGGCCAGTCCCTGCTCTCTTAAAGCTTTAGATTTAGAGGGAAAACAATAAATACATTAAAGAAATGTATCTGGTTCATTTAACAGGAATGGCTTTTAGGAATGAGCCACAAGGCCATCATTTATTTGTCTCCTAACGTCCCTCAGTTGACTTGATGGGAATTGGCTCTTGTTTTGCTCCTTCAATATGCAGTATCGTTAATGATCAACTGTGAACCTGATTAACATGGGAGGAGTTTTTCTTACCACAGCCAGACCTCCCATCAGTGAGAAGTCAGCAGCTAGGGTAGGAGAGGTAGATGGATGTCCTTCGTTTCTTTTTCCCCAATTTACTTACAAAGCAGGAAAGCCCTAACAAGACTGAAACCATCGCAAACTGGCAATATCTTCATTCTCCCTTTCTAGGGGTTCAGAGCTGCCTTCTTCTTTAGGTGTGTTAAGGGGTTCCTCAGAGATTCCCAATTCCCAGTTGAAGACTTCTCAACTGGAATTCTCCTCATGCAAGACATACATCTCTTCCTTTGGTTATAGAAAACCAGGAGTCATTTCGAGCTTCTTCATACAAATGCACTTTACTCATCTGGATCTGAGTTGATCCCGTGCCATTTTTGATTCACATGAGGGCTGTCTCTGGTCCTGGGGAACTCTCACTCAACCTTTGCCCCACATCACTGGGTATGTGCTGGTGAGTTGCTATAACAGCAACCTTTCCTTACTCCTCCTCTTAGAGCAGCTAGCCAAATCTATCTCTCTGTTTTCACATTTTCCAAGAGAAGTAAGACTCCACTTCATAGCCTCTTTGTCCCGGCCCTGAGAAACATAGTCTACACTCTGTTGGTGGTCTTAGGAGATGCCCCTTCTCTTGACTTGGGGTAAAAAGAGAAATAACCTTGCCTTCCTCTGGGACAGATAGTGCCTCTAACACAGTTCTGTGCTAGAAAAGCTTAAAAAAGAGCTCTCTAAAATACAAAAGTATGCATATATACCAATACATAAGTTTACGACACATTTTACTGGTATCAAGGAGTCATAGAACAAAACACAATAGTATTTATTGTAAATTCTACATGGCCAACTGATTCTCACAGAATGATTTAATCAATTTATGCCAAACTTCAAAAAAATCTGGAACCAACCTAGAGTACAACTGATAAATATGTATAACTCCAACATGAATATCGGTTGCTATTTTCATTTATATTCCTGAGTAAGATGGGGTGACAGTTCATCATGTAACAGTGCTGTGGTCTGAATGTTTGCGGCCCTCCAAGTTTATATGCTGAAACCCTACACCCCGAACATGACAGCATTAGCAGGTGAGGCTTGGGAAAGTGATAAGGTCATGAAGGGCAAGCCTTCCTGAATGGGATTAGTGCTCCTATAAAAGAGTTTCCACAAAACTCCAGAACTCCTTCTGATAAGTGAGGATACAAGGAGATGTCTGCCGTCTGGCAAAGGGCCCTCACCTGACCATGATGGAACCCTGATCTCATACTCTGAGCCTCCAAAACTGTGAGCAATAAATGTCTGCTGCTCAAAATCTACCTGGTCTGTGGCATTTTGTTATAGCAGTTTTGATGGACTAAGACAAAAAGCTACAGACATGACAGATATTTGGATTTTATGCTATATGTAGTGGGAAGTCTTTTAAGAGTTTTAAAGAAGAGGATGACAGAATCTGATTTACATTAAAAATTTTTTTTAATGAACTCAGTTTAGTTCTGTCACTCAGTTGTGTTCGACTCTTTAAGACCTCGTGGACTACAGCACGCCAGATTTCCCTGTCCATCACCAACTCCCAGAGCTTGCTCAAAGTCCACCAAGTCAGTGATGCCATCCAACCATCTCATCCTCTATCGGCCCCTTCTCCTCCTGCCTTCAGTCTTTCCCAGCATCAGAGTCTTTTCCAATGAGTCAGTTCTTTGTATCAGGTGGCCAAAGCACTGGATCTTCAGCTTCAGCAACAGTCCTTCCAATGAACACCCAGGACTGATCTCCTTTAGGATGGACTGGCTGGATCTCCTTGCAGTCCAAGGGACTCTCAAGAGTCTTCTCCAACACCACAGTTCAAAAGCATCAATTCTTTGGCACTCAGCTTCTTTACAGTCCAACTCTCACATTCATACATGACTACTGGAAAAACCATGGCTTTGACTAGATAGACATTTGTTGGCAAAGTTATGTCTCTGCTTTTTTAATATGTTGTCTACGTTGGTCATAGACTTTTATTCCAAGGAAAAAGTGTCTTTTAATTTTATGGCTGTAGTAATCATCTGCAGTGATTTTGGAGCCCAAGAAAATAAAGTCTGTCACTGTTTCCACTGTTTCCCCATGTACTTGATGAAGTGATGAGACTGGACACCATGATTTTAGTTTTTTGAACGTTGAGTTTTAAGCCAGCATTTTCACTCTCCTCTTACACTTTCATTAAGAGGCTCTTCTTCTTCACTTTCTGGCATAAGGGTGGTGTCATCTGCATATCTGAGGTTATTGATATTTCTCCTGGCAATCTTGATTCCAGCTTATGCTTCACCCGGCCTGGCATTTCACATGATGTACTCTGCATAGAAGTTAAATAAGCAGGGTGACAATATACAGCCTTGACGTACTCCTTTTCCTATTTGGAACCAGTCTGTTGTTCCATGTCCAGTTCTAACTGTTGCTTCCTGACCTGCACACTCAAGAGGCAGGTCGAATGACTTGCATACTCATTTCTCAGGAGGCAGATAAGGTGGTCTGATATTCCCAATCCTTGAAGAATTTTCCACAGTCTGTCGTGATCCATACAGTCAAAGGCTTTGGCATAGTCAATAAAGCACAAGTAGATGTTTTTCTGGAGCTCTCTTGCTTTTTTGATAATCCAACGGATCTTGGCAATTTGATCTCTGGTTCCTCTGCCTTTTCTAAATCCATCTTGAACATTTGGAAGTTCATGGACTGCTGAAGCCTGGCTTGGAGAATTTTAAGCATTGCTTTGCTAATGTGTGAGATGAGTGCAGCTGTGTGGTAGTTTGAATGTTCCTTGGCGTTGCCTTTCTTTTAATGAACAATTTGGCCTACTCCCAGGACTACCCTCAAGAGTGGAAAGCTGAATGACTAGTTGGATTCTCTTTCATGAATTCAATCAAATGATAATAATTACAAACTAAGATGCTGACAAGCAAACCAGAGAAGAGGGAATGAATTAGACATATACCTTCCAGGTAAAGTCGAAAGAAATTACAGATGAATTTGGTGTAAAGTGTGAGGGAAAGGGGGAAAATGAGAACAACGCCCATGTTTTTAAAGCTCGAGCAGTAGAATGAATCATGTGTTCAAATGGGAATCCCTACAGTTGGAAGAGGTTTCAGTGGAAAAAATAAACTTTATTTTGAGCAGCCTGGCTGATGCAATGCCAATGCCAAGAGGAAATGTCAATTTGAGAGTGGCATATTTTAGATCAAACTATGAGAAGTTATCACTTTTGTAGACTCAAAATGATCAAAACCTGCAAATGTCTTTAGTTTAATTTAATATGCATTTGATGCCCAGTGGAAAGATATGTGAAGATGCTATTCATATAATAAAGTCTGTCTATTAGGCTGGATGTAATTTATAAACAAAAAAAAAATACATGGGTATATAGTTTATCATGGTATGATTTATAACACACTCACAGAAAGCCATAGCCACTGATATAACCAATCAGATTTTGAGGATTCAGTATCTACATCAATTTCTTCAATATTTGGCTTTCAGTACTTTGGCTTAAAGGTATTTCTTCATGATTATGAGGTCCGCTTTGGAAATCCCACACCTTAGTGGCAGCTGAACACCATGAAATGAGACTCACTACATGATAATCTTTGCAGTTTGATAACTAGCACATTTGTGCTGAATTTCCCTCTCAGAACAATGGTAGTTTGCTAGTTTAAAGCAGAGATAATCTCATGCATCCATTGCAATTTCTTTTCTTTTCTGTATATTCTTTCTCTTCTGTTTGGATTTTATTTGTATAAAAGTCTCAAATATATAAAAATCAATTATCACATATACTCTGTTGAGGTAGTCACATGACATTAACTTTAATGGCAAATAAGCTCTTACTTAGGACTAGCACTGTGATAGTTTATTTCTTCTTTTAAGAAATAAATTATCCTCTCAAAGTAAAGAAGACCACATTATAATTTAATAAGTGATATAATAATAAACTTCCTTTGAACACAAATAAATGTATAATATAACCTATAAATATAAGACACATCATTATAATTATTAGTATCTTTGCTTTAATATACTCCATCAGTCATATGTCATCTCAATTTTTCCATTAACGTGTTTTTAGCATGTACCTCTCGACTCTTCCCTTCCCTACTATCTGTCTGGCATGGCATTATTTTCCTCTCCTGGGTTATCAAAAAAGAAAGAGTTGCTCAGTTGTGTCCAATTCTTTGCAAACCCATGGACTGTAGGCTTCTCTGTCCATGGAATTTTCTAGGTAAGAATACTGGGGTGGGTTGCCATTTCCTTCTCCATGGGACTTTCTTGACTTAAGGATTGAACCCCAGTCTCCAGCATTGCAGGCAGAATCTCTACCATCTGAGCCAGCAGGGAAACTAAAGTTCCCTAATGCTTTCCACCTATCTATCCTCCACTCCAACCTTCCTGTCTTCACTGGTATATTCAGTGACTACTGATATTTCCAGTTATAGCTCAGCTGGTAAAGAAACTGCCTGCAATGCAAGAGACCAGGATTTGATCCCTGGGTTAGGAAGATCCCTTGAAGGAAATAGCAACCCACTCCAGTATTCTTGCCTGGAGAATTCTGTGGATGAAGGAGCCTGGTGGGCTACCATCCACAGGGTCACAAAGAGTCAGACATGACTGAGCAGCTAACACACACCCACACTGATACTGTATATGTGGCCCAATACAGATCTTCCTGCAGGGGACTAGGAATGGAATTATAACCATGCTACAAAGGTATTTATCCCAATGTCTGAGAAGCAATTCACGGTAGATCATTGTTTTATTTTCAAAGTTTCAGACCAGCAAGATAAGGGCTTCTTCTTTACCCAGGGGGTCAATGTGTTAGGGAAAGTATTCCCATTCTGGAAACATATTAGACTATGGGCATTTCTTGTGATATTTCTTAAATGGATTAAATATTTGAATTCATACAGGAAGCACGTGGGAGCTGGAAGATCATTGAGAAGCCCTAGTTCCTTCATAATGAAAGCAAGGCAGTTTAAAGACTTCCATGTTTCACTGTTAAATTATATCTCAAGGTAAGCAGGCAAGAGTTAAGTAAAAGTTGTGTGTGTGTTTTAATATTGTGTTTTGCTTTGGCCTTTGGTTTTCATTATATCTGTGGAGACTAATGAATAGTAAAATACTCTAGAGAAAAAAACTTTTCTAATAAAGATGTTTAAACAAAATTTTTTCAAATGTAATAAATGTAGGCAAATGAACATTTGAAATAATACAAAACTACAGAGACTAGGACCTGCCATGACATGGTGGGTACATCACTAAGCTAGGATTCAGATAATTTGAATTTTAGTCTTAGTCTTATTGGTAACTAACTATTTAGTTTTGGATTAGTTCATTTTTCTACTTCACGGTTTCTTTCTCCATAAAATAGAAGCAATCTTAAAGGCCTTATCTAGCTTTCAAAGTTTATAATTCTTTTATCTCTAATTTCCTGGCTAAAAGTAGTTCTGTAGTAGTATGTTAGACAACTCTAGTGGTGTACCAAGTATTTTCTCATACCCCTGGTGGAAGAAAAATCTAACTTGGGATGGAGCACCTTTATCCAAATCTAAGGGGATCCTTTATAATTTTTGATATTGAACAATATAGTACAGAAAAAAATCTGTACTGCACGTTTATCTTCCAGCAATAAATACAGTGTCAGGCCACTCTGATTCTGCATTTTCTTATCTATTGAATAGAGTGATAATTTATAGCCCTATTTGTCCTAAAACCTACCTCAGCTTTCTCTTTGATGATCTGGAATTGTACTATATTACCGAGAAATGAGGCACACAAGTGCTGTGGTCATTAGGCTGAGCACAGATTTCCCCATCTGGACTGGACTGCACAGACTTGCAGATGGACCCTGTGGTTCCCCACTTCTTGGTATTCCTATCCTTATGTAATCCCATCACCTTCAAAGTAGCCAGAGCAGGGAATCCTAAAATAAGCATCAACAACATAACAATTACTGATTCACAACATTTTCTGTCTTTTACACCCACCCACAGGTTCCCAAGGACAGTCAAACAAGCCAGAATCACCTTGTAAACATGAAACACATGGTCTCAAAAAAGTTCCCAGATACACTAAACAATACTTCAAAGAGCACTAAGACAGAATTAAGAAGAATATATCTTGATACAAATATTCATTATTACCATTGATATAGAAGAAAGTCAGCAGTGGCCACAGGACTGGAAAAGGTCAGTTTTCATTCCAATCCCAAAGAAAGGCAATGCCAAAGAGTGCTCAAACTACCACACAATTGCACTCATCTCACACACTAGTAAAGTAATGCTCAAAATTCTCCAAGCCAGGCTTCAGCAATATGGGAACCGTGAACTTCCAGATGTTCAAGCTGGTTTTAGAAAAGGCGGAGGAACCAGAGATCAAATTGCCAACATCTGCTGGATCATGGAAAAACCAAGAGAGTTCCAGAAAAACATCTATTTCTGCTTTATTGACTATGCCAAAGCCATGGACTGTGTAGATCACACTAAACTGTGGAAAATTCTGAAAGAGATGGGAATACCAGACCACCTGACTTGCCTCTTGAGAAATCTATATGCAGGTCAGGAAGCAACAGTTAGAACTGGCCATGGAACAACAGACTGGTTCCAAATAGGAAAAGGAGTATGTTAAGGCTGTATATTGTCACCCTGCTTATCTAACTTCTTTTTTTTTTAATTAATTTTTATTTTTTTAGTTTGTTTTGCTTTACAATACTGTATCCGTTTTGCTACACATCGACATGGATCAGCCACGAGTGTACATAAACTCCCAATCCCGACCCCCACCTCCCCC
>SJXQ01011521.1:71495-120293 GCA_006408695.1 Aepyceros melampus | reverse complement strand
TGTTTATAATAGCCAGGACATGGAAGCAACCTAGATGTCCATCAGCAGATGAATGGATAAGAAATCTGTGGTACATATACACAATGGAATATTACTCAGCCATTAAAAAGAATACATTTGAATCCATTCTAATGAGATGGATGAAACTGGAGCCGATTATACAGAATGAAGTAAGTCAGAAAGAAAAACACCAATACAGTATACTAACACATATATATGGAACTTAGAAAGATGGTAATGATAACCCTGTATGTGAGACAGCAAAAGAGACACAGATGTATAGAACAGACTTTTGGACTCTGAAGGAGAGGGAGAGGGTGGGATGATTTGGGAGAATGGCTCTGAAACATGTATACTATCATGTAAGAAATGAATCGCCAGTCTATGTTCGATACAGGATACAGGATGCTTGGAGCTGGTGCACAGGGATGATCCAGAGAGATGATACGGGGTGGGAGGTGGGAGGGGGTTCAGGATTGGGAACTCATGTGCACTCATGGCGGATTCATGTTGATGTATGGCAAAACCAATACAGTATTGTAAAGTAAAATAAAGTAAAAATTAAAAATTAAAAAAATAAAGTCAACAATTTCTTAATGTGAATAGCTTCAAATTCTTTTGAAAAGGAGGTCTGAGTATAAATAATTAAGAAGACAACTTCATTAGATACAAAATGTATACTATTATATTCTATTTATTTGTTCATCTAAATATACAGTAATTTTCTGGTAGTGCATATTTTTAATGACATCTCAGTTTTGTTTCTCTGTTAGATAAATTGTTGACAATATCAGTCATCAATATGATAAAAAAAAACACAAATGCAATTGGGCTAGACTCTAGGAGAATGAAGAGTCCTCCATTAATCCATCAACTCATATGTATTCTATATCACAGAAATATAAACTCCTACTTAAAGATCTATGTGAGACTGTCAGCTAGAATCTGTATTCCTTAAATGTTACTTAATGAAACTGATTTATATTTTTCAAACAGTCACTCAGTTGTGTCCAACTCTTTGCGACCACATGGACTGCAGCATCCCAGGCCTCTGTGTCCATCGGCAACTCCTAGAGTTTATTCAAACTCCTGTCCATTGAGTCGGTGATGCCATCCAACCATCTCATCCTCTGTAGGCCCCTTTTCCTCCTGCCTTCAGTCTTTCCCAGCATCAGGGTCATTTCTAGTTAGTCAGTTCTGCACATCAGGTGGCCAAAATATTGGAGTTTCAGCTTCAGCATCAGTCCTTCCAATGAATATTCAGGACTGATCTCCTTCAGGATGGACTGGTTGGATCTCCTTGCAGTCCAAGGGACTCTCAAGAGTCTTCTCCAACACCACAGTTCAAAACATCAATTATTTGGTTCCCAGCTTTCTTTATAGTTCAACTCTCACAGTCATACATGACTACTGGAAAAACTATAACTTTGACTAGACGGACCTTTGTTGGCAAAGGAATGTCTCTGCCTTTGAATATGCTGTCTAGGTTTTTCATGACTTTTCTTCCAAGGAGCAAGCGTCTTTTAATTTCATGGCTGCAGTCACCATCTGCAGTGATTTTGGAGCCCCCCAATTTAAAGCCTCTCACTGTTTCCATTGTCTCTATTTGCCATGAAGTGATGGGATCAGATGCCAGGATCTTAGTTTTCTGAATGTTGAGTTTTAAGCCAATTTTTCACTCTCCTTTTTCACTTTCATCAAGAGTCTCTAGTTCTCCTTCGCTTTCTGCCATAAGGGTGGTGTCATCTGCATATATGAGGTAAATGATATTTCTCCCAGCAATCTTGATTCCAGCTTGTGCTTCATCCAGTCCAGCATTTCGCATGATGTACTCTACATATAAGTTAAATAAGCAGGGTGACAACATGCAGCCTTGATGTACTCCTTTCCTGATTCGGAACCAGTTTTTTGTTCCATGTCCAGTTCTAACTGTTGCCTCTCGACGTGAATACAGATTTCTCAGGAGGCAGGTCAGGTGGTCTGGTATTCCCATCTCTTTTAGAATTTTCCACAGTTTGTTGTGATCCAAAAAGTTGAAAGGAGGTTCAAAATTTACTTCTTTAAATAGATTTAGAAATAAAGAAACAATAAGTAAACAACCCTATGAGCTCACTGGTGAAGGATGAATACAATTTTTAACTAATGAACAATTTCAAATAATCATGGTGGATTCACTTCCAATTTAGATCAAATGTTCCATCCTTGGTCTTTGATCTTTGTTCATAATACAAACGTGAAATCATTCAACCCTGGAGCCAATCATATAATTTTATTAAGAAATTCAAGGTAGATGTACTAAATAGTTTCATCCTGACATGTATTTTCTCTTTTTCTAAAAACTAAATGAATGATTTTAGGTTGTAATCAGCAAACAGAGGTCAGAGTTTTTTAGAATTAATTTGCATTTCATTATGAAATGATTCCAGGTGCAAGAATTAATGTGCCTCATTTTGCTTCACAATCTTTATTTAAAATTCCATTTCTATTTTCATTCCTGCAGAAATGACATCCTACACTCATTTATGCTTTGTTTGTTTGAGGGAAAAGAAAGTCTGAACTCAGTCTACTGGGATCTAATTATCGGAACCTAATTCTAATTACAGTCTTTTAAATCAACGCTGTAGGCTTTCCTCCTCTCCACTGCTTTTTGAATAAGGACTGTTTATATTGTTCAGAAGATTTTCCATGTTAGATACCTCTATTTATAGATACCATCTACCAAGAGTTTTGTAGCTCTGTAATCTCAGTTTGCCAAACAACTTCATGCTCATTTGAACTATGGAATGTCTTTGTAATTTGAACACACAGGATAAGAGACATGCAAAGATAAAGCATATACAAATCAAGACTTTCTTGTTGAGATAAAACATAACATTTTCCCTGTTTTGCAAAAGGTATAGAGCTACTAACAAAGAATGTTGCCTATAGATGTTTAAATAAAATGTGTAATGTTTGATCCCTATTATTAAATCATCAGAAGTCCACTAAAAAAATTTAAGGGTGGTTTCCCCACTAATCTTTGACCTGGCAACAAGCAATAGGCCACAGATTCATGTTGCAATTTTCTAGCAGATGTAATAATAGTTACTTCCAACTTTTCGTTTTATTTTTTAACTTAAATAATATTTTATTTTATTTACTAATTTCATATTCTCATATCATGACATTTTTTTCTTCATCAGATAATAAGTATTTGGTCCAAAGTCTCTGAATTTATTTTACTCAGATACGCAATCATCTCTACTAGGCAGAAACTATTAGAGTATTTCCTATCAGGTTTGGTAATACAGAAGCCATTGTGATACATTTTATACAAGATACATATGCTCAGATATATTAAGATATACACGGCAGGCATGTGGTGGGGGGTAGCAGAGGTCAATCAGGTCAGCAGCAAAGACGTATCCTTTGATTAAGGATATAATTAAGAAATGGCTGTGGTTTTCTCATGATCTACTCATAAGAAAAACATAAACACTAACCCACTTCAGTTGTGTCCGACTCTTTGCAACCCTATAGACTGCAGCAGACCAGGCTTCTCTTTCCATGGGATTTTCTAGGCATGAACACTGGAGTGGGTTGCCACGCACTCCTCAAGGGGATCTCCACCCAGGGATCAAACCTGTGTCTCTTATGTCTCGTGCATTGGCAGGCGGGTTCTTTACCACTAGTGCCACCTGGGAAGCCCTAAACATTAACACACATGTGTAAATGTATTGACCACTCAGGTTGAAGCTAGCAACTGCAATTTGAACTGAGACACACTCTACTGCCATAGGAGTGCTGTGGCACCCCACTCCAGTACTCTTGCCTGGAAACTCCCATGGATGGAGGAGCCTGGTAGGCTGCAGTCCATGGGGTTGCAAAGAGTCCAACACAACTGAGCGACTTCACTTTTCACTTTCACGCATTTGAGAAGGCAATGGCAACCCACTCCAGTGTTCTTGCCTGGAGAATCCCAGGGATGGTGGGGCCTGGTGGGCTGCCGTCTTGGGGTCCCACAGAGTCGGACTTGACTGAAGCAACTTAGCAGCAGCAGCAGCAGCAACATAAATATAGCATGGTCAACATTTTGGGACTACAAAGTTTAGAGAAATTTTTTGTGCTGTGATATGTTTTTTTTCTTTCTTATACAGGCCTTATCAGAAACTTTAATAAGGTAATGACATCAGAAGTTGCCAAGAAGAAGTTAAAGCAGTGGTTCTTAGACTTTAGTGATTAATATAATAACTAAGTTCAGTTCAGTTCAGTCGCTCAGTCGTATCCGACTCTTTGTGACCCCATGAATCGCAGCACGCCAGGCCTCCCTGTCCATCTTGTTAAAATATGGATTGTTGGCTCTGCCTCCAGAGTTTCCTGATTCAGTAGGTGTAGGGCAGACCTGAGATTTTACATTTCTAACAAGTCTCCATATGAGTGGATCTTGGTAGTCCAGAGATCACATTTTGAAAGGGTTCAAGGTTAAGAACACATTTCATACTTTTTACTGAATTTTTATATTTTCTTTATGGAAATTACATCCTAAGGTATGTGTGTTCCTTATAATGTATTTTTAGAAATAGGTTTTATGACCCTCTAGCTAGAAGAAAACCTTAGGTTGGGAAAAATATTCCAGAAACAAACAAGGGCAAAAGGGATCCCTTTATCTCCAGTAAGACACTCTAGAGAAAAGAAAAAAAAAAAATGATAGACCACAGAAAATGGAAAAAAAAAAATACAGACTACAGTTCATGAGGATGTCATCTTCTTATTCCAACTTATACCAAATGATAATACTAAAGTTATTTCTAATATATACACTTTAGTATTTTAATGCATAAGAATTAAGGTAAAGTGAGAAATAGATAATATCAGGATATATCAAATTCCTTAGATCCAAAACATATATCATTAAATCATCTTTCCATTAACAAACTTTTATAGTCAGGGGCTTCCTTAGGTAGAACAAGTTTTAAAAGTCTTACTAACTTAAAAGTTCCTGAGTTTCTTTTCTTCTTCCTTTTTTGGTAGTGGTCTTGGAAGTGTTCATTGGTTCCTTGGGCTTAATATTATGATGCTTTAAAAGCTATTTTTCTAAAGAGAAACTCGTGTTAATGAAGACCTAATAGTAATGTAAATAGATACTACTATAGAAAATAATATTGTAAAAATGAAAATAAATGCTTATGGCTTGACTCCCCAAGGAAGTGTATTTCAAGAAAATAACTCAAAAGGAGAAAGAAGTTTATGTCCAGAAACTATATTTCCAATATTATCTACAACATTTTTAAAACATTAAACAAATTACATGTGTTCAAACCCAGAAATAATAGATTATGGATATAAAATTGATGAAACAGTATTTCAAGATTAAACACCAAAGTTATAATGGGACAGCATAAGAATTCTATGTGCAAAACAGATCTCATTATTTCTCTGTTCACATGCCATGGCACAAGGTGGGAGAGAAAGGAAAAAGTGTTGAATTATAGTACTGAGAGTATGGATGACTTTATTTTTTTCTTTAAAAAAAAGTGTTAATGTTATTTTTACAATATATGAATATTTTAAATATCCTTATCAATATACTTATTCTCCCCCCAAAATACCTCTTTAATTTTCTGACAGTTGGTATTAACAGCTCTAGGATCAGAATATGGTAGAAGTTTCTGGAACATGTAGGTAAGAATACTTAGGAAGAAATACTGAATAAAAGGAGATTGAAATCTTCCATAACTTAATTTTTTTCATATTTTAAATGAGGGCTCACTGGACACGAAAGGTTAGGCCCAGCTGGAAAATGTTCAGGAGAAGATGAATTTTATGTTCAGGCAACCAGGTTAAAATTTTAACTGTGTGATTAATTTGCTCTTTTGAAAAAAATGTAATTTTTCTTATCAAATAAAAAATCTCTTCGTTGCAATTAAGTAAGTAAGTAAGTAAAGTCACTCAGTCGTGTCTGACTTTTTGTGACCCCATGGACTGCAGCCCACCAGGCTCCTGAGTCCATGAGATTCTCCAAGCAAGAATACTGGAGTGGGTTGCCATTTCCTTCTCTAGGGGATCTTCCCGACCCAGGGATCAAACCCGGGTCTCCCGCATTGGAGGCAGATGCTTTAACCTCTGAGCCACCAGGGAAGTCATCTTGCTGATCACAAACAATATTTTACTTCCCATATTTTTGCTAAAAAGGCTCAGAAGTTTGGAGAGAGAGTCTCTGAGTTTGTTACTGAACAAGGTACAGGTTTCTTTTTCTTTTCTTATTATACCATCTTCACATAGATTTTTTTCAATATTCACAAATACAAATATACTCTCTACAAAACACCACTTTTGATTTAAAACATCTGCCTTGCATTTCTAATCCTCAAAGAATAATTTAGAATACAGAACATTTTCCCAGTTATTTAAAAAGTGATGTGTGGTACAATTATAAAGTTGCCCTAAAAAGCAAGTCTCAGCATATTCTTAATCAGACTAAATGTGGTTCTTTCCAGCAAATGCACTGTTGAATTTCCTTCTGCCTTTGTCTGTAAAACATCTGTGAATAGATAAAACTTTTTTTTTTAACTTTTTCTCTTATAACTTGTGACTTTCCTTTTTTCCTCTTCTACAGCTACTAGAATTTTAGAGGAAACAAATTGGATCAAACTCATTTCCCAGTTCATACACTTTTTCCTTCACATTGTTCACAGATTTCACACTTAAAAGTAACCCTTTTGCAACCTTCAGTTCATGTAAGAGTCCCTGCAGGAGCTTAGTTCATTGGTGAGCACACATCCGTTGAGGACTTACTAAGTGCCGTACACTGTCCTTGTTTTCATTCTAACCTGTGTGTGAGAGAGGGAAGGCACAAAGGTGTCTGTGCCTGCAAAGATCTGGTGAAAAGATCTGATGAACTACTGACATGACTCATAACTCAGTCATTAATCAGTAAATCTCTGGAAATTCTCAAATTCCACTCTCATGAGAATTAAGACTTTGATCTAGGCTGACAGAGGTGTGATCAATACAAACAAGAGAAAGAGAACCACCAGCAAGCATTCCCCAATACTGAACATGTAATGAATTAAATGATGTTTACACAGGGAAGGGCAGCGGGAACATGCCTGGGTATGTATGTTCTTCACATATTGAAAACAAAACAAAACAAGGCCTTTGTGCTGACAGTACAGGAGAATTTCCTGGATCAATGGGGCAGGGAGTTTCAAAATGGGATTCCCTTGGAATAACTGGACAGCTGTCTAACAAACAGGAGGCACATACTGGTATATGGTATACATATATTCTAACATATACTGGTGCAGTGGCATTCGTGCTTATTTAAATAGAGAGGTGCATTGGAGGAGATGGCAAAAGTCAAAAAGCCTGGACATTTTTAAAGAAGAATAATAGGCACAATCATGAAGGCCTTGTTGGTGATGGTTTCATCAAGAATAAAATGTTATTAGTTTAACCTAGTTCTCATGCTTGTACATTAGGCAGGAATATATTCACAGAAAGCAGGATTGTGCCAGGAAATTTAAAACCAGTGAGATTTAAACATACCCATTAATATTATATTAGTAATCACCAAAGTTACCAAAAAGTGTTGTAAAGAAAATAAAAGAGGTGAGTTCATGTGAACCATCCAGACAGTAATAATGTACATGGAGCTCTGTTAATGGATGTACTAACTGTATCCTGTACCATTTCCCTGGTCCACATCCCCCACCTCCAGTGATTCATTATGCTGGATTGTGAAGCCATTTGCAAAATATAAAGTGCTATAAAAATACAGGATAATAATGATAATCCAACTTGCCTTCCATCTCTAAAGTATTTATTTATATTACACTAAATTTGAGCTTTTATTGTTCCCTAGTGAATCTGTAGATCCATATTTCTTTCTTTTCCTCTTGCAATAATACTTTCTAAACATGTCGGGCAGGTCAGGGCTGGATGGGTGGCAATGTTTTCCTGCAGTAGATTTTATGCAGTTTGGACCAAATGATCCACAACCCGTGGGCTTTCCTTGTCATTCACAATGGACACCGTCTTATTTCCTTAACTTGGTCAAAACTAGTGATACGAGAAAGCTCTCTCTTCTAATTGGTTATTTCTACACTCAATATATGGCACTGTTCTATAAAAGCAACACATTATCCTGTGTCTTCTGAAACTTTTTCTTATAACAAATGTTCCTATTCCACCAAGCATAGATTTACAGTGATATTATTTCATCCTCAGGTTAACACTGCCTTCATTCTACCTTTGTCTCTCTGTCAGAGACAGAATGCTGAAACTGGAGGCTCCTAGATCTTCTATTAACAGAATGACTCTACAGCACACAATTAAATATGTCCCCACTATATAAGCAGATGACCATTTGTCTCCTGGAATCTGGACTCCATATGGGTTCTCAATTCAGGGAGCACCCAGATCCACAAAGAAAAAAAAGTGGTAGCAGAAAATAAAGAAAGAAATACCAGGGAGACAGTAATCTAGTTGCATAGAAGCTAAGTTAACCTGCATACTATCATGGATCCTATGTGTCTGTTCTTTCTTTATTTCTAATATCAACACTATATTCGATTTCATGGCTTTACCTTTTTTTCCCCTTTCATGCACATTTGACAGTTTAGTTTACTGAGCAAGAATGATTAACTTCTAATAATGAACTGAGTAAGTATTAAAAACCTTTGACTGTGTGGATCATAATAAACTGTGGAAAATTCTGAGAGATGGGAATACCAGACCACCTGACCTGCCTCTTGAGCAATCTGTATGCAGGTCAGGAAGTAACAGTTAGAACTGGACATGGAACAACAGACTGGTTCCAAATAGGAAAAGGAGTATGTCAAGGCTGTATATTGTCACCCTTCTTATTTAACTTATATGCAGAATACATCATGAGAAATGTTCGACTGAAAGACACACAAGCTGGAATCAAGATTGCTGGGAGAAATATCAATAACCTCAGATATGCAGATGACACCACCCTTATGGCAGAAAGTGAAGAGGAACTAAAAAGCCTCTTGATGAAAGTGAAAGTGGAGAGTGAAAAAGTTGACTTAAAGCTCAACATTCAGAAAACGAAGATCATGGCATCCAGTCCCATCACTTCATGGGAAATAGATGGCAAAACAGTGGAAACAGTGTCAGACTTTATTTTTCTGGGCTCCAAAATCACTGCAGATGATGACTGCAGCCATGAAATTAAAAGACGCTTACTCCTTAGAAGAAAAGTTATGACCAACCTAGATAGCATATTCAAAAGCAGAGATATTACTTTGCCGACTAAGGTTCATCTAGTCAAGGCTATGGTTTTTCCAGTAGTCATGTATGGATGTGAGAGTTGGACTGTAAAGAAGGCTGAGCGCCGAAGAATTGATGCTTTTGAACTGTGGTGTTGGAGAAGACTCTTGAGAGTCCCTTGGACTGCAAGGAGATCCAACCAGTCCATTCTGAAGGAGATCAGCCCTGGGATTACTTTGGAAGGAATGATATTGAAGCTGAAGCTTCAGTACTTTGGCCACCTCATGTGAAGAGTTGACTCATTGGAAAAGACTCTGATGCTGGGGGGAATTGGGGGCAGGAAGAGAAGGGGATGACTGAGGATGAGATGGCTGGATGGTGTCATTGACTCCATGGGCGTGGGTCTGGGTGAACTCCGGGAGTTGGTGATGGACACAGAGGCCTGGCGTGTTGCGATTCTTCCATTCTGAAGGAGATCAGCCCTGGGATTACTTTGGAAGGAATGATATTGAAGCTGAAGCTTCAGTACTTTGGCCACCTCATGTGAAGAGTTGACTCATTGGAAAAGACTCTGATGCTGGGGGGAATTGGGGGCAGGAAGAGAAGGGGATGACTGAGGATGAGATGGCTGGATGGTGTCATTGACTCCATGGGCGTGGGTCTGGGTGAACTCCGGGAGTTGGTGATGGACACAGAGGCCTGGCGTGTTGCGATTCATCGGGTCGCAAAGAGTCAGACATGACTGAGTGACTGAACTGAAGTATTAAAAATGTTCTTCTAAACCAAGGTATTCACCATATTAACATATTTTTTTTTAGAAACACAAAATCATACCAGTTGATGCATAAAAACATTGGACAGAAATCAACATCTCTTTACAATAAAAATTCCCAGAAAACTGAAGAGAACTTTAGTCTTTAGTAAGACACATCTACCAAAAAACTTATAGTTAACATCATACTTTTTTATGCTTTTGAACTATGGTGTTAGAGAAGACTCTTGAGAGTCCCATGGACTGCAAGGAGATCAAACCTGTCCATCCTAAAGGAAATCAGTCCTGAATATTCATTGGAAGG
Organism: Aepyceros melampus; assembly: GCA_006408695.1. Lineage (NCBI taxonomy): Eukaryota > Metazoa > Chordata > Mammalia > Artiodactyla > Bovidae > Aepyceros > Aepyceros melampus. The sequence goes on along the minus strand of SJXQ01011521.1, from coordinate 110,001 downwards.
ACTGAAGCTGAAGCTGAAGCTCCAATACTTTGGCTACCTGATGTGCAGAACTGACTCACTAGAAAAGACCCTGATCCTGGGAAAGATTGAAGGCAGGAAGAGAAGGGGATGACAGATGAGATGGTTGCATGGAATCACCAAATTGATGGACATGAGTTTGAGCAAGCTCTGGGAGACAGTGAAGGACAGGGATGCCTGGCGTGCTGCAGTATATGAGTTGCAAAGAGTCGGACACGACTGAGCAACTGAACAACAACAACAACATCATACTTCATGTTGAAAGACACTTTTCCCCAAAGACTGAGAATAAAACAGTGAAGTTCACTCTTAATACTCCTGGCCCATGTGATAAAGTAAGGAAATGAACATGAAAGAAAAAAGGAAATCTACATATGACTGAGAAATATTTAGATAGCATTTCTTTTAAAAGTTCCTTAGATTGACCACTTTGGATGGTACAGATAGTTTTGTGACTGCTAAAATATTATTTAGTACAATTGATTCTCCTAGATGACCAAGAAAATGAAAAATATTTCCAAGTATCTGCCATTCTGAGTGAAGAGCTTCCTCAGTTCAAGATTGATTCATAAGATCAAATCAGATATAGAGACTGTGGAATGAATGCTAAGAAAATCATAAAGAAACTAACACAGGAAAGGAGTACAGTTCCTTGGTTTTCTTTCTCTGAGATTGAATGCTTTAAACTCTAAGCGCAACTTTGTAGCCTTTCTAAGTGCAAAATCAGGTCACTGGTCTCCTTCAAGAAGAGCCAATAAAATCTTCACCTCAATAGGCTGCTTATATGGAATTATTTTAAATCTCCAGCAAAAGGATAATATTTGGAAGAGAAATAAACAGTCATTGACCACTAAGCAATTAATGTCTCTTTCAGAAGACTGTATCTGTATCTATATCTGTATTTTAGTTGGACAGTCCTACTGGAAAACTCATTTATATAATAGTCATCCAATAAACTAGGTGACTTTTCTGATCACTTAATCTCCCCCCAAATATTTTTTCTCTTCAAACTCCTATAGCATTTCATATTACCTTATGACTTTTCAACGTGTGATGTGTTTGATAATAGTCATGAAGATACAGGACGGATCTCTTTTGCTAAATGCTATACATTTGCCCACTTCTCACCATCATCACTTCATGCTTATATGCTGAATGAATGCCTGAATGAATGCATGAAGAGTAAGAATGTGGATACCATTTCTACTTTAATAAATCAACTCATCTCAACTTCAGAAAAGTATCATTTAGACTTTTTAAAATTACTTACATATTTGCCCAAGAGTTTCATGTATTACATATTATAAAATGTAGATGAGAAGAAATTAAAATAGAGATAATGAACTTTATAAACGTGTATCTGATAAACATGCAATGTAGTAATTATTATTAATTATGTGAATGCTGGTAATGTTAATATTCATGATTGACTATTTCTATAAGTGCTACTTGTGTCTCATGGACAGAAGGGAAGAAAATTAAAATTAGTATACATGCCATGATAGCAAGACTAATTATTTTAGGCCAAGCTTACAAAAAGAAAAATAATGCAAAAATGGAAATTTCTATTAAGTATGACATATTCTTGTCCTCTAGGTTTATTAAAAAAGTAAATTAAATTTTAAGATAAACTTTTAATTATATTTATAATTAGTAGGACGACAAATAGAAAAATGATAGAAATGACTCATTTCTGCAGGATGGCATCATAAAACTTAATCCTTTTCATTCAGTCAAGTATTTCACAATGGCTATTTCTAGAACTTGTTTCAGAAGTCAAAGCCCCAGGGCTAGAATATGGTAACACCAGAATTGCTTTCAGGCAAATCTACTCTAGTTAACTCTTACTGAGATGGCTCTATTAACTAACTTATACAGGTTGATCTTATATTCAAGAACATGTATAAACATCCATCTTGTATTCATCATAATATAATAGCTACCTCATTATTCCATTAATTAAGGATTTTCCAAGACCTCTGTCATCATCTCCTGACCCACATATAATAAGTTTGTTATCCTCTGAATGCAGTGTGTCATTCTCCCATGGCAGTAAAAACACCCATAAAACATTCGCCTTCACAACATTCAGATAACCTATAATAGCAGTAGTTTGTTGCAGGATAACATTATAATACCCTTTTTCGCCCTCAAATTCTGGATATATGTATTTTTTAAATTGCATGTCAATGGTAACATGCCTGATATTCTTATCATGAATACACCAAAGTTCTATTGATCCTTCACGCATTCACTTTTATTCCAGAGAGTTAAAATCATATAAAAATTTAATAAAATATAAATTACCTGTGAGAACATTTACTGAGTCTTTACTATATTTCTGCAGAATTAGTGCTAAATTCTTTACCTGCCTTATCACATCTTATTCTTTTAGCAACACTGTAATGGAGACACTACTATTCTCACCACTTTGCAAATGAGATAATTCAGACACAGACAGGTTAAGTAAATGGCCAGAGATCACACACCTGAAAAATGGTGGAGATGGGCTGGATTCAGAAAGCTTTGAGCTAAAATAGCCTTCAGAAATAGCCTTCAATTCATATATATATATATATATATACACACACATATATATATACACACACACACACACATGTCATGCTAAATCAATCAATCAGAGAGTGATGGATGGATAGGAGTAGAAGAAACCAATAATGTCATTTAAAGAGCCATTAGAGGAGAAGAAACTTGGACTGGGAGAGTAAGGTAACTTGGGGAGAATTCTAGTGCTTGTAAGTTATTTAAATGAGATATTAAGAGACTGGAATGAAGTTAGAATGCAGCATTTTTTCCATTGGTTCATGTTTCATCATTATGGGAAAGGGATGGCTAACGATTTCTCAAGAATAAAAATGAATTATCCAAGCTCATGAAAGATACTTGATCTGTATTAAAGAATTTATTTAGTCTTTGCCCCCATTGTTGGTATGAAACTTTTAAATCCTTAGAATTTCTGAAGTGATGAAACTGTCTTTGTTATGTTAATAAAGTCATTCTCTATGGGCCCCAAAGATAGCTTCAGGATGGAGACTGGTCACCAGAGAGATAAACCACATGACAAGAAGGTTGAAATGTTTGGCCAGCCTGATCTCTGGGGAAAGAAGGAGGGTCTAGGGAGGGAAGGGAACCTGGAATTCAATCACACAGTCAATGATATGATCAAAATGCCTGCATAATGTAACTCCAATAAAAACTCTGACACTGAGGCTCAGTGGAGCTTCCTAGTTGATGTACACAACAGTGTGTTGGGAGGGTCAGTTACCTGACTTCCATGAGGTGAGGGCATAGAAGCTCTGTGATCCCTTGCCTCCCAGACTTTGCCCTAGGTGTCTCTTCATTTGGCTGCTCCTGATCTGCAGCCTTATAGTAAAACTTAATGTGGCATTCACCTGAGTCCTGTGAGTTGATAGAGAAAATTACCCAGCTAGAGGAAATCAGGAGAACCTCAGAATTTAACTGCTCACAGTGAAGGTTACCTAGGGATCCAAAGCATGGATGACAAGGCAAGTCTTGTGGAGGCCTGAATTTAACACCAATTCTAGGTGGTTCATGTGAGAATTTAAGGCAGAACCCCAACTGGTGTCCAACCAGTTGCGTTGAAATGGAACAAAACTCTAAACTATAGAACATTAGCCAAATGACTTTTTCCCCTCCAGTTTTTACTCAGAAATAAATAAGTAGAAGTAATTGAGAAATATGTCACTGCACAAGTTTAAGACATACAGTATGATAGCTAAATTTATATGCACTGTGAAGTGATTAGGCTGCCCAGATGGTACAAGTGATAAAGAACCCACCTGCCAATGAAAGAGATGTTAGGGACTCAGGTTCGATTCCTAAGTCAGGAAAGTCCCTGGAAGAAGGCATGGCAACCCACTCCAGTATTCTTGCCCAGAGAATCCCATGGACAGAGGAACCTGGCAGGCCACAGTCCATGGGGTCACAAACAGTTGGAAATGACTGAAGTGACTTAGCAATGCACACATGCCTGTGAAATGATTGCTAAAGTAGATTCAGCTAACATTCACCTTCTTTTATACATATGATAAAAATTAAAGAAAGAAAATCAAATAAGAAAAAAAAAAGTTCTCCCTGAGATGAGAACTCATGGGATTGACTCTCTTAGGAGACTGACTGACTAAACTGCACAGTGCTCTGTTTGGCACAGACAGTTCTATCCTAAAACTGTGAAGTGTGGTCAGTTCCACCCCAAGACTATATGGATACGGCCATTCTTACCCCAAATCATGTTGCTACTATCTGGCCCACTCTAGTCTCTCAAGCAACAACAATTACCTCCCAGGATCCAAAGGCAAAAGCTAGGTTTTCTCCTGAGACAGTTAGTTCTTTACTACACTTTGTGACATATTTTTAAAATAGAAGTCAACCAATACAGTACTGTAAAGTAAAATAAAGTAAAATTAAAAAATAAAATAGAAATCAATGATAAAATAAAGCTAATATTTGTATCAATCTTTTTGTTCATATTAGCTCATTCAATTCTCACATTAGTCCAGTAAAATAAATAATTTTTCTATCATACAAATAAAATAAAGGTCAGTTCAGTTGCTCAGTCATGTCTACTCTTTGTGACCCCATGGACTACAGCACACCAGGCTTCCTGGTCCATCACCAACTCCTAGAGCCTGCTCAAACTCATGTCTGAGTTGCTGATGCCATCCAACCATCTCATCCTTTGTCATCCTCTTCTCCTCCCACCTTCAATCTTTCCCAGCATCAGGGTCTTTTCCAATGAGTCAGTTCTTCACATTAGGTCGCCAAAGTATTGGAGCTTCAGCATCAGTCCTTCCAATAAATATTCAGAACTGATTTCCTTTAGGATTGACTGGTTGGATGTCCTTGCATTCCAAGGGAATCTCAAAATTCTTCTCCAACACCACGGTTCAAAAGCATCAATTCTTCAGCACTCAGCTTTCTTTATAGTCCAACTCCAATATCTATACATGACTATTGGAAAAATCATAGCTTGACTAGATTTACCTTTGTTGGCAAAGGAATGTCTCTGCTTTTTTAATATGCTGTCTAGGTTGGTCATTGCTTTTCTACCAAGGAGCAAGTTTCTTTTAATTTCATGGCTGCAGTCACCATTGCAGTGATTTTGGAGCCCCCCAAAATAAAGTCTCTCACTGTTTCCATTGTTTCCACATCTATTTGACATGAAGTGATGGGACCAGATGCCATGATCTTCGTTTTCTGAATGTTGAGCTTTAAGCCACCTTTTTCACTCTCCTCTTTCACTTTCATCAAAAGGCTCTTTAGTTCCTCTTTGTTTTCTGCCAGGAGGGTGGTGTCATCTGCATATCTGAGGTTACTGATACGTCTCTCAGCAATCTTGATTCTAGCTTGTGCTTCATCCAGCTTGGCATTTTGCATGATTCACTCTGCATATAAGTTAAATAAGCAAAGCAGGGTGGCAATATACAGTCTTGATGTACTCCTTTCCCAATTTGGAAGCAGTCTGTTGTTCCTGTCCAGTTCTAACTGTTGCTTCTTGGCCTGCATACAGATTTCTCAGGATGCAGGTAAGGTGGCTTGGTATTCCCATCTCTTTAAGAATTTTCCACAGTTTGTGGTGATCTATAAATCAGAGTCTTTGGCATAGTCAATAAAGCAGAAGTAGATGTGTTTTCTGGACTGCTTTTTCTTTTTTTAATGATCCAATGGATGTTGGCAATTTGATCTTTGGTTCTTCTCCTTTTTATAAATCCAGCTTGAACATCTGGAAGTTCATGGTTTATGTACTGTTGAAGCCTGGCTTGGAGAATTTTGAGTATTATGTTGCTGGTATGTGAGATGAGTGCAACTGTGCAGTAGTTTGCACATTCTTTGGCACTGCCTTTCTTTGGGACTGGAATGAAACTGACCTGGGTTAAATAATTGTCCACAGTTCTGTAGCTTGTCATTGTTTAGTTGCTAAGTCGTGTCTGACTCTGTGACCCCGTGGACTGTAGCCTTCCAGGCTCCTCTGTCCATGGGATTTTCCAGGCAAGAATACTGGAATGGGTTACCATTACCTTCCCCAGGGGATCTTCCTGACTCAGGGATCGAACCTGCATCTCTTGCAGTGGCAGGCAGATTCATCGTCACTGAGCTACCAGGGAAACCTGTTCTGTAGTAAGCAAATGCTAAAGTGGCATTTAAAGTCCATTCTATCAGTCTCCAAAACTAGCTGGTTCCTTTATTACCCAACCTATGGCAACAAATAGTTTTAGGGATTCAGGTGTGCTAGTGTGGCTTCTTGTTTCATTTTGTAGATGTGAAAGAGTCATTTAACCCCACATTAATACTACTATCACTCCCCCCTCTCTCCCTGTAACTCCAGCTTCAAATTTCTTTGGAAGAGATTAGCCAGAGAACTTGTGAGTGAAAGCTTAAGAAGTAATCAGGAATTTTTAAATTTTAATTGTCTTTACCCAAACAGTGAAAATCTCTGTTAGCACTCTTCTAAAATAATGTTTACAAAAATGCAAATATATAAAACTTACAGGTGAAATCTCATTTATTGTTCTAGGTGATACATTAATAAAAAGATTAGATTTCTGTTGTTATTGTCATGAATCCATGGAAGCCAATCCATAGAGTGGGTGGACAAAGAATCATTGTTACAGTTGATTTGTTCAAAGGAGAAATGTAAACATCAACAATCTCAACTATTACTCACTTTGATTACCCCATGATATGAAGAATCTTATCAAGTTTAAAGATGATGGAGTAGAAGGACGTGCTATCATCTTCTCTTGATTGCAACTCGCTACTGAACAACCATTGACAGGAGAATGTTGGATTCCACAAAATAAGATACCCTGCATCCAAGAAAGGACAAGCCCCAACAAGATGGCAGGAGGGGCGAAACCGCGTTTAGAATCAAACCTCATACCCGCCAGAGATGCTCACAGAGGGCAAACAAAACCTTGGGCACACTAGAGCCCACCCAGGGACCCCATAAGACACTGAGCCAGATCTGTCTTTGAGTGTTTGAGTGTCTCCTGCAGAGGCACGAGTCAGCAGTGGCCTGCCGCAGGGGCAGGGGCTCTGGCTCCAGCAGACCTGAGAGACATGGCATGTGGCCTAAGTCCTCTTGGAGGGGGTCGCCATGAGCCCCCCCACAGAGCCACGGAGCCGACGCCCACAAACTGTAGAGCCATCTGCCAATCCCTAACCTGGAGACCTGGCAAAGGAACTGAGAACCCCAAGGAATCTGACTTTGAAGGCCAGTGGGTTTAACTACAGAACTTCCTCAGGACTGGGGAAAAAGACTCTTGGAGGGCACAGACAAAACACAGTGTGTACCAGGACCCAAGAGAAAGGAGCAGTGAGCCCACAAGAAACTGAGCCAGACTTGCGTGTAAATGTCTAGGAGTCTCCAGCAGAGGCATGCGTTGACAGTGGCCTGTTGCAGGGTCAGAGGAATTGAATATAATAGTCCAGGGAGCATGCTGGTGTAAGTCCTAGCAAAGGAGGTCATCATTACCCCTACCATAGTTTGGCCTGAGGCCAAAGGGGGCTAACATAGCCCCACCCAACAGTGGAAAATTGGATTAAAAATTTACTGAGCATGGCCAGTACCAACCAGCCCATTCTAAAGGAGATCAGCCCTGAGTGTTCTTTGGAAGGAATGATGCTGAAGTGAAACGCTAGTACTTTGGCTACCTCATGTGAAGAGGTGACTCATTGGAAAAGACTCTGATGCTGGGAGGGATTGGGGGCAGGAGGAAAAGGGGACGACAGAGGATGAGATGGTTGGATGGCATCACCGACTCAATGGATGTGAGTTTGAGTGAACTCCAAGAGATGGTAATGGACAGGGAGGCATGGTGTGCTGCAATTCATGGGGCCACAAAGAGTCAAACATGACTGAGTGACTGAACTGAACTGAGCATGGCCCTGCCCATCACAGCAAGACTCAGTTTGTCCTACAGACAGTACCTCCAATAAGGAAGCTTCCACAATCCTCTTATCCTTCTTCATCAGAGGCCAGGCAGAATGAAAACCACAATCACAGGAAACTAATCAAACTGATCACATGGAACACAGCCTTGTCTAACTCAATGAAACTATGAGCCATGCCATGTAGGGCCACCCAAGATGGATGGGTCATGGTGGATTGAAGTGAAGTGAAGTAGCTCAGTCGTGTCTGACTCTTTGTGACCCTGAGGACTGTAGCCTACTAGGCTCCTCCCTCCATGGGATTCTACAGGCAAGAATACTGGAGTGGGTTGCCATTTCCTTCTCCAGAGGATCTTCCCGACCTAGGGATCAAACCCAGGTCTCCCTCATTGCAGGCAGATGCTTTAACCTCTGAGCCACCAGGGAAGCCCCTACATGGTGGAGAGTTCCAACTAAATGTGGCCCACTGGAGAAAGGAATGGCAAACTACTTCAGTATGCTTGCCTTGAAAACCCCATAAACAGTATGAAAAGGCAAAAAGATATGACACTAAAAGATGAACTCCCCAGCTCAGTAGGTCCCCAGTATGCTACTGGAGAAGACTGGAGAAAGAGCTCCAGAAGGAATGAAGAGGCTGAGCCAAGCAGAAACAATGTCCAGTTGTGGATGTGTCTGGTGGTGAAAGTAAAGTCCGATGCTGTAAAGAACTATATTTCATAGGAACAAAGAATGTTAGGTCCATGAATAAAGGTAAATTGGAAGGGTCAAACAGGAGACAGCAAGAGTGAATACTGACGTTTTAGAATTAGTGAACTAAAATGGGCCAGAATGAGTGAATTTAATTTGGATGACCACTATACCTACTACTGAGGGCAAGAATCCCTCAGAAGAAATGGAGTAGCCATCACAATCAACGAAAAAGTCAAACATGCAGTACTTGGATGCAATCTCAAAAATGACAGAATGATCTCTGTTTATTTCCAAGGCAAACCATTCAATATCACAGTAAATCAAGTCTATGCCCCAACCACTAATGCCAAAGAAGCTGCAGTTGAACAGCTGTATGATGAGCTACAAGACCTTTTAGAACTAACACTCAAAGTATGTCCTTTTCATCATAGGGGACTGGAACACAAAAGTAGGAAGTCAAAAAATACCTGGAGTAACAGGCAAATTTGGCCTTGGAGTACAGAATGAAGCAGGGCAAAGGCTAACAGAGTTTTGCCAAGAGAACACACAGGTCATAGCACACACCCTCTTCCAACAACACAAGAGAAGACTGTACACATGGACATTACCAGATGGTCAACACCAAAATCAGACTGATAATATTCTTTGCAGCCAAAGATGGAGAAGCTCTATACAGTCAGCAAAAACAAGACCAGGAGCTGACTGTGGCTCAGATCATGAACTCCTTATGGCCAAATTCAGACTTAAATTGAAGAAAGTGGGGAAACCACTAGACCATTCAGCTATGATCTAAATCAAATCACTTATGATTATACAGTGGAAGTGAGAACTAGATTCAAGGGATTTAGATCTCATAGACAGAGTGTCTAAAGAACTGTTGACAGATGTTGGTAATATTGTACAGTTCAGTTCAGTTGCTCAATCACATCCGACTCTTTGTAACCCCATGGACTGCAGCATGCCAGGCTTCCCTGTCCTTTACCAACTCCCATGCTCAAATCCATGTCCATTCAGTCAGTGATGGATCCAACCACCCATCTCATCCTCTGTCTTTCCCTCTCCACCTGCATTCAATTGTTCCCAGCAATAGGGTCTTTCTAATAATTCAGTTCTTTGTATCAGGTGGCCAAAGTATTGGAGCTTCAGCTCAGCATCAGTCCTTCCAATGAATATTCTGGACTGAATTCCTTTAGAACTGACTCGTTGGATATCCTTGCAGTCCAAGGGACTCTCAAGAGTCTTTTCCAACACCACAGTTCAAAAGCATCATGGCACTCATATTTCTTTATGGTCCAATTCTCCATCCATACATGACTACTAGGAAAACCATAGCTTTAACTAGACGGACCATTGTTGCCAAAGTAATGTCTCTGCTTTTTAATATGCTGTCTAGTTTGTACTCACCATCCACAGTGATTTTGGAGTTCAAGAAAATAAAGATTGTCATTATTTCCATTTTTTCTCCATCTATTTTCCATGGTGTGATTGGACCAAATGCCATGATCTTAGTTTTCTGAATGTTGAGTTTAAAGCCAGTTTTTTTTTTTTCAACTCTCCTCTTTCACTTTCATCAAGAGGCTCTTCAGTTCCTCTTTGCTTTCTGCCATAATGGTGGTGTCATCTGCATATCTGAGGTTATTGACATTTCTCCTGGCAATCTTCATTCCAGCTCATGCTACACCCAATCTGGCATTTCACATCATGCATATAAGTTAAATAAGCAGGGTGATAATATATAGCCTTGAAGTACTCCTTTCCCAATTTGGGAACAGTCTGTTGCTCCATGTCCAGTTCTAACCATTGCTTCTTGACCTGCATACAGATTTATCAGGAGGCAGGTAAATTGGTTTGGTATTCCCATCTCTTTAAGAATTTTCTACAGTTTGTTGTGCTCCACACAGCCAAAGGATTTGGCATAGCCAATAAAGCAGAAGTAGATGTTTTTCTGGAACACACTTGCTATTTTTATTATCCAGTGGATGTTGGCAATTTGATCTCTGGTTCCTTTGCCTTTTCTAAAACCAGCTTGAACATCTGGATGTTCTCGTTTCGTGTACTGTTGAAACCTGGCTTGGAGAATTTTGAGCATTACTTTGCTAGCATGGGAGATGAGTGCATTGTGCAGTAGTCTGAACATTCTTTGGAATTGCTTTCCTTTGGGATTGGAATGAAAACTGACATTTTCCAGTCCTGTGGCCACTGCTGAGTTCTCCAAATTTGCTGGCATATTGTACAGGAGGTGGTAATCTAAGCCATTTCCAAGAAAAAGAAATGCAAAAGGCAAAATGGTTCTCTGTGAGGCCTTACAAATAGCTTAGAAAAGCAGAGAATTGAAAGGCAAAGGAGAAAAGGAAAGATATACCTATCTTAATATAGAGTTCTAAAGAATAACAAGAGGAGATAAAAAAGCTTTCCTAAGTGAGCAATGCAAAGAAATAGAGAGAAACAATAGAATGGGAAAGATTAGAGATCTCTTCAAGAAAATTAGAGACCAAGGGAACATTACGTGCAAAGATGGGCATAATAAAGGCACAGATATAAAGAAGATGTGGTAAGAACACATTAAAAACTATACAAAAAAGATCTTAATGACTCAGATAACTGTGATGGTATGATCACTCACCCTAGACATCATGGAGTGTGAAGTCAAGAGGGACCTTAGGGAACATGACTACAAACAAAGCTAATGGAGGTGATAGATTTCCACCTGAACTATTTCAAATTCTAAAAGATGAAGCTGTGAAAGTGCTGTACTCAGTATGCCAGCAAATTTGGAAAACTCAGCAGTGGCCATAGGACTGGAAAATGTCAGTTTTCATTCCAGTCACAAAGAAAGGCAATGCCAAAGAACGCTCAAACTACCTCATGGTTGTACTCATCTCAAACGCCAGCAAAATTCTCCAAGCTAAGCTTTAATAGTACATGAAATGAGAACTTCCAGATGGTCAAGCTGGATTTCAAAGAGGCAGAGGAAGTAGAGATCAAATTGCCAACATCCGTTGGATCATAGAAAAAGCAACAGAATTCCAGAAAAAAACATCTACTTCTGCTTCACTGACTACACTAAAGCCTTTGACTTGTGTGGATTATAACAAACTGGTAAATTCTTAAGGATATGTGAACACCAGACCACCTCACTGCCTCCTGAGAAACCTGTGTCACGGTCAAGAAACAATAGTTAGAAATGGACATGGAAAAATAGACTGGTTCAATATTGGGAAAGGAATACATCAAGACTATATATTATTACCCTGCTTATTTAATTTATATACAGAGTATATCATGTGAAATGCTGGGCTGGATGAAGCACAAGCTGAAATTAAGATTGCTGGGAGAAATATCAATAACCTCAGATATGCACATGACACCACCCTTATGGCAGAAAGTGAAGAGGAACTAAAAAGCCTCTTGATGAAAGTGAAAGAGGAGGGTGAAAAAGTTGGCTTAAAGCTCAACATTCAGAAAATGAAGATCATGGCATCTGGTCCCATCACTTCATGGGAAATAGATGAGGAAACAGTGGAAACAGTGAAAGACTGTATTCTTTTGGACTCCAAAATCACAGCAGTTGGTGACTACAGCCATGAAATTATAAGAGGTCTCCTGCTTCCAAGGAGCAGACCTCTTATAATGATAAACCTAGACAGCATGTTAAAAAGAAGAGATATTACTTTGCCAACAAAGGTCCATATAGTCAAAGCTATAGTTTTTCCAGTAGTCATGAATGGATGGGAGAGCTGGACCATAAAGAAAGATGAGCACCAAAAAACTGATGCTTTTGAACTGTGGTGTTGGAGAAGAATCTTGAGAGTCCTTGGACAGCAAGGAGATCCAACCAGTCAATCCTAAAGGAAATCAGTCCTAAATATTCATTGGAAGAACTGATGCTGAAGCTGAAGCTCTAATACTTTGGCCACCTGAGGCGAAGAGCTTACTCATTAGAAAAGACCCTGACGCTGGAAAGATTGAAGGCAGGAAGAGAAGGGGACAACAGAGAAAGAGATGGTTGGATGGCATCACCAACTCAATGGATACGAGTTTGGTCAGGCTTTGGGAGATGGTGAATTTCAGGGAAGCCTGACATACTGCAGTCCATGGGGTCACAAATTATTGGACATGACTAGCTACTGAACAATTTCAAATGAAGCATATGCATCAGGAACTTGTTTCAAGGAATACTATTTAGAAATTCTTGACAGCGTCAATTTCTAGTCGGGTTAGTAAGAAGTCTGGGGTCCCCAAGGAGAAGAAAGGGGTCTGGGGCTCTCAAGGAGGATATACAAGTTTGGAATTCTCAAGGAGGAAAGGACTTTTTTTTTTCTACATTCCTTAGTAAGGATTATATAACAATAATGTATCCTGCTTGAGGACATGTTTCTCCTTCCTAAAAACCTTCTGATTAATCCTATTTTAAAATGTATATTGAGGGAGTGGGTCTAGTAAGATCTTTACAACCTTGAGACATTCTTTTGATTTACTATAATAACCAATTAAAAATGTATATAACTCCCTTACTAACACTAGCAAGGGGGGCACTCTCTGTCCCCTTTCTGATGTTTGTGTCAGAAGCTTCCTCTGTGCATTTTCATACTTTAATAAAACTCTGCTACACAAAAGCTATTGAGTGATCAGGCCTGGTCCCTGGTCCAGAAGCTAAATCTTCTTCAGAAATCAAGAATCCAACATGGTTCACTGTAAGCTATCTTTCTCATAATATTAGTTTTTGTCTCACAATTTATGAATATCCTCACAAGCTGTCCAGGTCTTCCCAGGTGGCTCAGTGGTAAAGAATCTGCCTACCAATGCAAGAGAAGCAGGTGCCTGGGTTTGATTCCTTGGTCAGGAAGATCCCCTGGAGAAGGAAATGGCAACCCACTCCAATATTCTTGCCTAGAAAATCTCATGGACAGAGGAGCCTGGTGGCTACAGTCCAAGAGGTCTCAAAGAGTCAGACAGGACTTAGCTACTGGGCATGCATGCACGCAACATGCTGTCTACATGTACAGAGAAATTTAAAATGAAAGTTTCTGGTATAATATACATTTAAATGAATTTAATTCATGATATTTTGATGAACACATATTCACACCAATCTACACAGTACTCAAATCCTGATATGTGATCCTATATGAGATCAAGAATTTTTCATTTCCTATCTGAGTAAATACCAATTTGCATTTATATTAAAGGTTATGGGAATATTTAACATCCAGCTGGCTTTCTGCTTCCACTCATCACTTCCTCCCATTTACCTACAGCCAGGTAAGAACTAAAAGTTAACTCTATTTATGGAAGTATATCTGCAATTTAAAAATAAAACAAAAACACAATTGAAAGTCAAATATAAGTGCATTTGATTGTTATCTTTACCTGAGTCTTTCCAGCCCTACCAGCCTGTCTAAACGAGGGTGACACTGGGAAACCTCCCCACTGTGATAATGACAGGCTTATTGAAAGCCAGCATCCAAAACCATACTGATACAGAGGTAGATGCCAAATCAAGGAGTACCATGCTTCTGGCAGCCAAAAGGAATTCTCTCTCTATTCTGTTAGCTAATCAAATACCCAAGTTAGCCAAACTCAGTTTCATTAGACTTATCCTTGCCTATACTTTCTAAATTCGGGGCTGAAAATCATATATGTAATGCACAGTATAGTCTCACTTCAAGCTGATGGAACAGGAAGTCCTAGTTTAACCTCAGCTATCAGCAATTAGAAACCTATCTCAAGATGGTGGAGGGTGGCAGTGAGGCCGCAAAGGAAATGCATTTACCATATAACATCTTGTTCCAGCCAAGATGAGACCCTTCTAAGAAACCCAGCCAAAGAAAACAAATTCTTACTTTTCAAATTCAAAGCTTTTCTTCTTTGACCATTTCACTCACTCTTATTAAGAGTCACTATTTAACCATGTTTTTTAATGCTTGATCCAAGAAAGAAATTGCTTGAACTACAAATTCCTCCCCCTGACTCCAAAATAAGGTGGAGAAAAGTTGGAAAAGCTGAATGTCTCTACAAAAAAAAAAAGAAAAGAAAAAACAATGTGCTAGCTTACTTCGGTAGCAACATATGGCCCACAAGTTAAACTCCAGACATGAAAGAGAGACACGAAAAACTCCAGGAAACAAGTAAGAAAGGGTGGGGGGACTTAGAGCAAATAAACTAAAAAAAGTAGATTATGTTTCTTGGTTCTTTCATGGGGGCCTATTGAATTGAATGAGTTGACACAAGCATTCAATTAATTTAAAATGTTTTTAAAATAAAACACACTGGGTGGTTTCTGAAAGAAATGGAAAGGCCAAGTAAAAAAATTATCTGGGTCTGTGTCAAAATTCTCCAGAGCCTATGGTTTCTCTCCCATGAAGGAAATTACTCCATTTTTTAAAACTGAAAACATGTCAGTCAACCGATTAGAAAAAAGCAGGAGCATATTTTTTTCATTTTGTATTTTAAAGTTGATATTCTTTTCTTAAAGTGACACATTAGGCTGTGATGAGGAATGCTGAGATTGTTCCTGTAATATAATCACACCCTATAGCAATGTTTATTCTTCTTCTAAAATCTGAGTCCTTCTTTTAATAAACATAAAAATCTCCTGCTCATGCTAAAGGGAGCATTAACTGCTGCTGTAACAGATCAAATCTCAAATCTCAATGGTTTCATACAGACACGCTTGCTTCCTATATTGTTAGCAGGCTAATGTTAAAATGCAATTGTGAATGTGGGAGGCAGGAGGCTTCCCCAGTTGTATGGCTCTCCTCAGAGACACAGAAGCTTCCCCTGGTTCATTGGTCTCCTTCAACAAAGAGGTCCAAGGATGTCTTCAGGATAGGCTTCATCCCAGCAAGCTAGGAGAGGAAAAGAGCATGGAGCAGCAAGCAGGCAGGTTGTCACAACCAGATCCAAAAGGGGCATGAGTCATTTCCACCCACATTTCATTGGCCAGGACACTGTCACACACACTGTCCTTGAAAATAACATATGACATCCAACACAGTCTAGTTGGAGGCCAAGGAAAGCAAATGGGCTTGGTGAGCACATGATTAGGCTTTGCCATACTCCCCAAGAAAATCCTAATAAATTTTCCAAGAAAGTATCCCCTATAAGGCCCATGTATTAACGCCCCTTTGGGAGTACAGAGATTTCAGTTTTGCAAGATGTGAGAATTCTAGAAATTGGCCTCACCACAATGTAACTGTTACTTCACACTACAAAACTGTACACTTACAAAGGTAAAGGCAGTAAGTTTCATGTATGTGTATTTAAAAAAAAATAATTAAAAAAAACTTTTTAAAATGGTCAAAATTATTTTTTAAAAAAGCTCGTGGTTTAGAGTATATCTTTGGCATATCCTTACCAGGCAAGAAATAGGTGTTTTTCTGGAACACTCTTGCTTTTTCCATGATCCAGTGGATGTTGGCAATTTGATCTCTGGTTCCTCTGCCTTTTCTAAAACCAGCTTGAACATCAGGAAGTTCACGGTTCATGTATTGCTGAAGCCTGGCTTGGAGAATTTTGAGTATTACTTTACTAGCATGTGAGATGAGTGCAATTGTGTAGTAGTTTGAGCAATCTTTGGCATTGCCTTTCTTTGGAACTGGAATGAAAACTGACCTTTTCCAGTCCTGTGGCCACTGCTGAGTTTTCCAAACTTGCTGGCATATTGAGTGCAGCACTTTCACAGCATCATCTTTCAGGATTTGAAATAGCTCAACTGGAATTCCATCACCTCCACTAGCTTTGTTTGTAGTGATGCTTTCTAAGGCCCACTTGACTTCACATTCCAGGATATCTGGCTTTAGGTGAGTGATCATACCATCGTGATTATCTTGGTAATGAACATCTTTTTTTGTACAGTTCTTCTGGGTATTCTTGCCACCTCTTCTTAATATTTTCTGCTTCTGTTAGGTCCAGACCATTTCTGTCCTTTATTGAGCCCATCTTTGCATGAAATGTTCACTTGGTATCTCTAATCTTCTTGAAGAGATCTCTAGTCTTTCCCATTCTGTTCTTTTCCTCTATTTCTTTGCACTGATCGCTGAGGAAGGCTTTCTTATCTCTTCTTGCTATTCTTTGGAACTCTGCATTCAGATGCTTATATCTTTCCTTTTCTCCTTTGTTTTTTGGCTCTCTTTTTTTCACAGCTTTTTGTAAGGCCTCCCCAGACAGCCATTTTGCTTTTTTGCATTTCTTTGCCATGGGGATGGTCTTGATCCCTGTCTCCTGTACATGTCATGAACCTCAGTCCTAGTTCATCAAGCACTCTATCTATCAGATCTAGTCCCTTAAATCTATTTCTCATTTCCACTGTATAATCATAAAGGATCTGATTTAGGTCATACATGAATGGTCTAGTGGTTTTCCCTAGTTTCTTCAGTTTAAGTCTGAATTCAGCAATAAGGAGCTCATGATCTGCAACACAGTCAGCTCCCAGTCTTGTTTTTGCTGACTGTATAGAGCTTCTCCATCTTTGGATGCAAAGAATATAATCCATCTGATATCAGTGTTGACCATCTGGTGATGTCCATGTGTAGAGACATTAGTTAGAACTAGACATGGAACAACAGACTGGTTCCAAATAGGAAAAGGAGTATGTCAAAGCTGTATATTGTCACCCTGCTTATTTAACTTTTAAGTAGAGTACATCATGAGAAACGCTGGGCTGGAAGAAGCACAAGCTAGAATCAAGATTGCCAGGAGAAATATCAATAACCTCAGATATGCAGATGATGCCACCATTATCATCTGCAGAAAGTGAAGAGGAACTAAAAATCCTCTTGATGAAAGTGAAAGAGGAGAGTGAAAGAGTTGGCTTAAAGCTCAGCATTCAGAAAATTAAGATCATGGCATCTGGTCGCATCACTTCATGGGAAATAGATGGGAAACAGTGGAAACAGTGTCAGACATTATTTTTTGGGCTTCAAAATCACTGCAGATGGTGACTGCAGCCATGAAATTAAAAGACGCTTACTCCTTGGAAGGAAAGTTATGACCAACCTAGATAGCATATTCAAAAGCAGAGACATTACTTTGCTAACAAAGGTCTGTCTAGTCAAGGCTATGGTTTTTCCCATGGTCATGTATGGATGTGAGAGTTGGACTCTGAAGAAGGCTGCGTGCCAAAGAATTGATGCTTTTGAACTGTGGTGTTGGAGAAGACTCTTGAGAGTCCCTTGGACTGCAAGGAGATCCAACGAGTCCATTCTAAAGGAGATCAACCCTGGGATTTCTTTGGAAGGAATGATTTTTTTGTACAGTTCTTCTGTGTATTCTTGCCACCTCTTCTTAATATCTTCTGCTTCTGTTAGGTCCAGACCATTTCTGTCCTTTATTGAGCCCATCTTTGCATGAAATGTTCTCTTGGTATCTCTAATTTTCTTGAAGAGATCTCTAGTCTTTCCCATTCTGTTCTTTTCCTCTATTTCTTTGCACTGATCGCTGAGGAAGGCTTTCTTATCTCTTCTTGCTATTCTTTGGAACTCTGCATTCAGATGCTTATATCTTTCCTTTTCTCCTTTGTTTTTTGGCTCTCTTCTTTTCACAGCTTTTTGTAAGGCCTCCCCAGACAGCCATTTTGCTTTTTTGCATTTCTTTGCCATGGGGATGGTCTTGATCCCTGTCTCCTGTACATGTCATGAACCTCAGTCCGTAGTTCATCAAGCACTCTATCTATCAGATCTAGTCCCTTAAATCTATTTCTCATTTCCACTGTATAATCATAAAGGATCTGATTTAGGTCATACATGAATGGTCTAGTGGTTTTCCCTAGTTTCTTCAGTTTAAGTCTGAATTCAGCAATAAGGAGCTCATGATCTGCAACACAGTCAGCTCCCAGTCTTGTTTTTGCTGACTGTATAGAGCTTCTCCATCTTTGGATGCAAAGAATATAATCCATCTGATATCAGTGTTGACCATCTGGTGATGTCCATGTGTAGAGACATTAGTTAGAACTAGACATGGAACAACAGACTGGTTCCAAATAGGAAAAGGAGTATGTCAAAGCTGTATATTGTCACCCTGCTTATTTAACTTTTAAGTAGAGTACATCATGAGAAACGCTGGGCTGGAAGAAGCACAAGCTAGAATCAAGATTGCCAGGAGAAATATCAATAACCTCAGATATGCAGATGATGCCACCATTATCATCTGCAGAAAGTGAAGAGGAACTAAAAATCCTCTTGATGAAAGTGAAAGAGGAGAGTGAAAGAGTTGGCTTAAAGCTCAGCATTCAGAAAATTAAGATCATGGCATCTGGTCGCATCACTTCATGGGAAATAGATGGGAAACAGTGGAAACAGTGTCAGACATTATTTTTTGGGCTTCAAAATCACTGCAGATGGTGACTGCAGCCATGAAATTAAAAGACGCTTACTCCTTGGAAGGAAAGTTATGACCAACCTAGATAGCATATTCAAAAGCAGAGACATTCTTTGCTAACAAAGGTCTGTCTAGTCAAGGCTATGGTTTTTCCCATGGTCATGTATGGATGTGAGAGTTGGACTCTGAAGAAGGCTGCGTGCCAAAGAATTGATGCTTTTGAACTGTGGTGTTGGAGAAGACTCTTGAGAGTCCCTTGGACTGCAAGGAGATCCAACGAGTCCATTCTAAAGGAGATCAACCCTGGGATTTCTTTGGAAGGAATGATGCTAAAACTGAAGCTCCAGTACTTTGGGCACCTCATGCGAAGAGTTGACTCATTGGAAAAGACTCTGATCCTGGGAGGGATTGGGGGCAGGAGGAGAAGGGGACGACAGAGGATGAGATGGCTGGATGGCATCACTGACTCAATGGAAATGAGTCTGAGTGAACTCTGGGAGATGGTGATGGACAGGGAGGCCTGGCGTGCTGCAATTCATGGGGTCGCAAAGAGTCGGACATGACTGAGTGACTGAATTGAACTGAACTGAACCAGGCAAGAAGATCCATTCATTCATTCAGCATAGATTTACTGTGTGTGCGTGCTAAGTCGCTTCAGTCATGTCCAACTCTGCAACCTCATGGACTGTAGCTCACCAGGCTCCTCTGTCCGTGGGATTCTCCAGGCAAGAATACTGGAGTGGGTTTCCGTGCCCTCCTCCAGGGGATCTTCCTGACCGAGGGATCAAACCCACGTCTCTTATGTCTCCTGCATTTGCAGGCAGCTTCTTTACCAGTAGGACCACCTGGGAGTGCCTGGTATATGCCAGAAGCAATTTAAGAAAGAAGACATATGGATTAAAAAAAAATCCTCTCCTGCATAGAGACTGCATTTTAATAGTGAGAGATAAGACAACAAACAAAACACACAGGTAAACTTTGTAGTATATTAGAAGCGATCAGAGCCGGGATAAAAATATAAAAGAGAAAAAAAAGGCAAAGCATGCCTAGGGCATGACGGTATGCTTATAGTTTTGAGTACAGTAGTCAGTCTTAAAGGAAGTGACTGATGATGTGCACCATAAAAAAATGCATCAGGCGTTCAGTAGATGGCTTTGATTTAAATTTTTCCCAGTATAATTTTATACGACCCTGAATATGACTTAAGAATACATAAGAACTTCTCTGAGATTTTGAAAACACTTTTTCTTCTGGACCAACCCAGGTGATAATCCACTGGCCAATAAGAGAAGTACAAAATGCTTATATTTCCATCTCCATCAAGTAAAAGCAAAGAGTTTTTATTCAGAAAAACAAGTAATGTAACAAGTTAACAGAAAAAAACAAGTTAACAACTTTTAACAAGTAGTCTGAGTCTTTTGCTGTGTGAAAGTTACTCAAGTTAAAAGAAGTTAGTCTTCACTGATAATACTATAAAAATAGTCTCAGAACAAGTGGATAATTTCACTTAAATGGATCATTTAAGCCAAATTATTTTTGAGAAATAAGTTTAAGTATGTGGGGAGATTCAAGTTGCAAATTACTTGTAGTTTTATAAGATTTTTATTTATTAACTGGAGGGTTAATTTATTAACTTTACAATATTGTATTGGTTTTTGCCATACATCAGCATGAATCTACCACGGGTGTACACGTGTTCCCCATCCTGAACCCCCTCCCTCCTCCCTCCCCATACCATCCCTCTGGGTCATCCCAGTGCACCAGCCCCTAGCACTGGGATGGTGGGGGCTGTTTCACATGTTTCAATTCCATTCTCCCAAATCATCCCACCCTCTCTCTCTCCCACAGAGTCCATAACACTGTTCTATACATCTGTGTCTCTTTTGCTGTCTCGCATACAGGGTTATCGTTACCATCTTTCTAAATTCCATATATATGTATTAGGATATTGTATTAGTGTTTTTCTTTCTGGCTTACTTCACTCTGTATCATAGGCTCCAGTTTCATCATTAAAACTGATTCAAATGCATTCTTTTTAATGGCTGAGTAATACTCCATTGTGTATATGTACCACAGCTTTCTTATCTATTCATCTGCTGATGGACATCTAGGTTGCTTCCATGACCTGGCTACTAAATACAGTGCCGCAATGAACTTGGGCTACACGTGTCTCTTTCAATTCTGGTTTCCTTGGTGTGTATGCCCAGCAGTGGGATTGCTGGGACATATGGCAGTTCTATTTCCAGTTTTTTATGGAATCTCCACACTGTTCTCCATAGTGGCTGTACTAGTTTGCATTCCCACCAACAGTGTAAGAGGGTTCCCTTTTCTCCACACCCTCTCCAGCATTTATTGCTTGTAGACTTTTGGATAGCAGCCATTCTAACTGGCATGAAATGGTACCTCATTGTGGATTCGATTTGCATTTATCTGATGAAGAGTGATGTTGAGCATCTTTTCTTGTGTTTGTTAGCCATCTGTATGTCTTCTTTGGAGAAATGTCTATTTAGTTCTTTGGCCCATTTTTTGATGTTGCTGTTGTTGTTTTTTAGTTTTTATTTTTACTTTATTTTACTTTACAGTACTGTATTGGTTTTGCCATACATTGACATGAATCCATCTCGGGTGTACATGAGTTCCCAATCCTGAATATCCGCCCCCCCCTGCCACCTCCCATCCCATATCAAGTCTCTGGATCATCCCCGTGCACCAGTCCCAAGTATCCTGTATCCTGTATTGAACATAGACTGGTGATTCATTTCTGACATGATAGTATACATGTTTCAGTGTTTGGCCCATTTTTTGATTTCGTCATTTATATTTTCTGGAATTGTGCTGCAGGAGTTGCTTATATATTTTTGATATTAATTATTTGTCTGTTGCTTCATTTGCTATTATTTTCTCCCATTCTGAAGGCTGTCTTTTCACCTTGCTTATAGTTTCCTTTGTTGTGCAGAAGCTTTTAATTTTAATTAGATCCCATTTTTTAATTTTTGCATTTATTTCCAATATTCTGGGAAGTGGGTCATAGAGGATCCTGCTGTGATTCATATTGGACAGTGTTTTGCCTATGTTCTCCTCTAGGAGTTTTATAGTTTCTGGTCTTACGTTTAGATCTTTAACTCATTTTGAGTTTATTTTTGTGTATGGTGTTAGAAAGTGATCTAGTTTCATTCTTTTACAAGTGGTTGACCAGTTTTCCCAGCACCACTTTTTAAAGAGATTGTCTTTTCTCCATTGTAGATTCTTGCCTTCTTTGTCGAGGATAAGATGTTCATAGATGTGTGGATTTATCTCTGGGCTTTCTATTTTGTTCCACTGATCTATATTTTTGTCTTTGTGCCAGTATCATACTGTCTTGATGACTGTGGCTTTGTAGTAGAGCCTGAAGTCAGGCAGGTTGATTCCTCCAGTTCCATTCTTCTTTCTCAAGATTGCTTTGGCTATTCGAGGTTTTCTGTATTTCCATACAAATTGTGAAATCATTTGTTCTAGCTCTGTGAAAAATACCATTGGTAGCTTGATCGGGATTGCATTGAATCTATAGATTGCTTTGGGTAGTATACTCATATTCACTATATTGATTCTTCTGATCCATTAACATGGTATATTTCTCCATCTATTAGTGTCTTCTTTGATTTCTTTTACCAGTGTTTTATAGTTTTCTATATATGGGTCTTTAGTTTCTTTAGGTAGATATATTCCTAAGTATTTTATTCTTTTTGTTGCAATGGTGAATGGAATTGTTTCCTTAATTTCTATTTTCTCATTATTAGTGTATAGGAATGCAAGAGATTTCTGTGTGTTGATTTTATATCCTGCAACTTTACTATATTTATTGATTAGCTCTAGTAATTTTCTGGTGGAGTCTTTAGGGTTTTCTATGTAGAGGATCATGTCATCTGCAAACAGTGAGTGTTTTACTTCTTCTTTTCCAATTTGGATTCCTTTTATTTCTTTTTTTGCTCTGATTACTGTGGCCAAAACTTCCAAAACTGTGTTGAATAGTAGTGGTGAAAGTGGCACCCTTGTCTTGTTCCTGACTTTAGGGGAAATGCTTTCAATTTTTCACCATTGAGGATAATGTTTGCTGTGGGTTTGTCATATATAGATTTTATTATGTTGAGGTATGTTCCTTCTATTTCTGCTTTCTGGAGAGTTTTGATTATAAATGGATATTGAAATTTGCTAAAGGCTTTCTCTGCATCTATTAAGATAATCATATGTCTTTTATTTTTCAATTTGTTAATGTGGTGTATCATATTGATTGATTTGGGATATTGAAGAATCCTTGCATCCCTGGGATAAAGCCCACTTGGAAGACATTTAAAATGACAAGGACAGAGTCCACTTGCACAGCACTGTTCCAAAAGAGAGTTGTCAAGGCAGTGAGTGAAGAGCTGAAATGAAATTTCCTGAGTTTTCTTAGGTTAGACCTTTGCTTTTCTCTCTAGTACCTGGCCCTGTGCTCAGATGCCCAAGTCAGCTTTGCCCCTTTTGGTTTGAATGTTTAGTTCCCTGTCCTAGAGATTTCAGGCTGTGGATGCCTGTGGATTCTCCTGACTCTCTTTTTCACAGTGTTCTATCTCTGCCAGGCTTCTCTGTGGTTGGTCATGGAACTAAGGCTTAAGATGATCAACATAAATGGAGAGAGTTAACCAGTGCTATTATAAGCTCCCTAGACAGGATTTATTATGCGTTTATTTTGAAGTCCTTTCTAAGACATGATTTCTCTCTTCAGATACTCTGAAGGAGATACCCCAAATTGCTAAGCAAGCAAAGAGAACATATTTCTTCTCTCTCCAGTTCCTTCCATGACAACAGATGGTCTTCAACTCCCAGCCTAGCCAGATCCATGCAAGAAGAATAGAAGGAGCTAGTTTAGATCACTGGACTCAATAGTATGTGAACATTATAGCTGTACACTGTATGATTTTGAGAAAAGGTTATTTTATTTGGAAATCTGCCTCTTTCCTAATACTCCAGTTTTAGTCACTGAGTAGCTGCCTCAGTTACTTAAACTCAAAATCCAGTCCAGATCACATTTTCTCAAAGACAAGGGTCTTATCTCCTTCTCAACAGTCCTCCGAGGAAGAGGGAATGGGGATTCTGTTCCCGCAATGTAACCCAGTGTTTAAAGATCTCTATTTAGCCCATATTTCATGGATTCTGGTCACAAATGGCACCTTGCCCTGTTTGGAGCTCTTGAAGAGCTTCTAAGTGGCAAACATCTGCATGGCTGGCTACCTGTACATCATTTCCAGGAATCAAACTCCTCCTGTCTAGCTATGCACTGTCTCAACTGTTGATATCTGACCTGTGAACAGTCTGGACATTCAGAATGGCTCACTGCACCATTTCCTGAGCAGCAACCTGCCAAAGAAGCAGCAGTTCTAACCTTACAGAGACAACAAGGAGCTATGGATCGTCTAGAGTGGTACTGTCCAAGGTGATGGCCACCAACTGTGGGCATTTACTGAAATGTAATTTTAAGTTCAATAACATTTAAAAATTCAATTTCTTAGTTGTACCAGTGACATTCCAAGTTCTCAATGTCACATGTGTCTACTGGCCAGCATAGAGCATATTTCCATCATCAGCCTTCAAAGTTCTGCTGGATGGCATCGATCTAGAGCCTAGGAATGAGATGTCAAAGGTCAAGGATTTGGCCAAGAGGAGTCAGTCCTGATTCATTCATGCAACTGAAAGATGTGTACTGAACTGTGCTGATCGTAGAGCTAATGCAACTATATTCCAAAAGACTTAAAGCACGTTCTGAAGGATGTAGATAATTAAGGAAGAGATCTTCACCTACTGTGCTCATTGATAAATACAAGAACCTAGGACAGTAACTGAAGCATTGAAGAAGTGCACTAAATACATACTGAATGAATGAACAGACACACAGTTCATTATAAGAGGATCAGAACTTCCCCGGTGGTCCAGTGGCTAAGAATCCACACTCCCAGTGCAGGAGCCCTGGGGTTGATCCCTGGTCAGGAAACTAGAACCCACATGGTGCAAGTAAAGATCCCACATGTCCCAGTGAAGATCAAAGATCCTGCATGACAACCTGAAGACCCAGCATGGCCAAAGAAATAAATAAATAACAGGATGGGAATAATTTTCTAGGCTCCATTACAGGTCAGATTAAATAACATACTAAGAATTCCAATCCTTTTTCTATGGTTGCCAATTTTCTAGTCACTAATTCCACATCTTAGGCCCAGAAAGGGTGAACAAACAGATAGGACCATTGTGGCTGCAAAACTAGATCAGTCACATTGCAGTTGAATAAACAGGCACAGAGATTTAGAAATCAGTCTTCTGTGAGTCTAGCTGCCAAGGCTGATGCTCTCTGGAAGTACACACACCAAAAGTTTCTACACAAAACAAACCAAGACTCAGAGCTTAGGGCAGATTGGTCCCTGCTGCTGCTCCATCTGAGCAGTCCACCCTCTGATTGCTCTATTAATGTCTTCTAACAGGAGCAGTGCTTGCTTTGTCCCCAAGCCTGGGGCGTAGGAGAGCTTCTTCTGGTCCTTCCAATGACCCATAACTGTACATACAAAATTGGTCATTGCCTCTTCTCTCTCTGCCTTAGCCACACCTTCTCAGTCTGGCTTTCCCATGCTTACAGAGAATGCAGATAGAAGAGTATCAAGAGGAAGAAGACAAGGAAAAAAAGAGAAAGTTTAAAAAAAAAAGAAGGAAAGAAAGATTAGAGGTAAGGGGTCTCTGAAGTGGGAGAAAGGCTGGCACTTGGAGATGAAAAGGAGAAAGGGAAGGATTGGGAATTATACTTAGATTTTCATCAGTGAGTCTGGATTTGTATTTGGAATCTAATGTGAATTTTATGCTATCACTTAATGCATTTTAGAAGAATCTCATTTAAACTATACATACCAAGAGAACTAAAACTTCTGGAGCTAATTTAGACTGCAGCTTCCAATCCCAGTTCTATAATTTTTTTGGTATATTGGCAAAAAGAAAATGAATGGGAGTGTGGTTACTCCTGTACCTGCCTTGATCTGTGTGTCAAAGTCATATTTTCAGGGGTTATGCAGACTAGATGGGAAGAGGAGATAGCTCATCAAACCAAATAGATCACAGAACTCAATATTAGAGTTTGATGACATGAGAGATGCTACAGTGGCTCTCCCTCATAGTCTAAACGTATGGCTGCTCAGCTTTTTAGATAGTGGTTACCCTGGGATCTTTGAATGAAAATCTGGAGATTTTAGGAAAAATAATGAATGTTTGGTAAAGTTACTTGCTATTATTCTTAGAAATGATCAATGAATTCTCACGTATATTTAAGTTTTGAACTAGGAGACAAGAAACCAGATTTCTGTCTTAATCCCAGCACTAACTAGATGAATCATTTACTTCCATTGGTCTCTGTTTTCTTTTATGTGATATTGTAGTTTTGAAGTGAGTCAGAGTTAGAGTTGAAAAAGAGAAAGAAATTGAGAGAAAGAGAAAGACATATAGAGAGAATACCATTGATTGTCAAAGTATTAGATAAACAATGTGTCTTAATGAAAACGTCTCCTGAATCAATGCCCTACTTATGTCTAGCCAAACAAGTCAAATAAACATGCTATTCCAACATTTTATCCAGTAGATCAATTTTTCATCCTCAATCAGGTTGACACCATCTTCAGAAATTGCTTGTAGTAGGCACTTTGCTTTAATTTGGTTACAGAAGGGTTTAAAGTAGTCCAACAAATGAACACACAAAGTGTCAAAATAATGTTGCAACAGAAGCACGCACAAGTCAAGCAGCATCAGATATGCTTGCAAAACCGCGGCCCTAATTCACCCTGATGTGAGTGGGAGGCCGGGCTGATCCGTGGCTCTGTGAGGAATTTTGACAACATGCCTTTGCATCCTATCCTACATGCTGCAGTTCCTAGGTGCATCTGAGTTAGCACCGAGGCAATCCTTTCAATTTCTGAAGCACTTGCTAATCATTAATGATTTAAGCCTTACAACATCCCTCCACAGGGAGGTCAGTAGCAAAACACCAGGAGCACAGATGAAGAAACAAGAGGAAGACATTAAATGCTGTGGTAGGGGTTGCAAATAGAAAAGGCAGTATTAAAACAAGAGCCCCTTCCCTTCATACAGATATACCAAAGTGGGTAGGTGGTCAAAATGAGGTTACATCTATCCCCTCACCACCAATAAAGCTCAATTCTCCAGAAACTTGTTCCTGTTTCCACTTTTTTCTTGTCATCTCCTTCATCCTTTTAATGTCTGATATCACCTTTTCATGATGGTAATGTGATTTAGTCCTCAGCTATTTGCAACGCAATCAAATATCCTTGGCTGTCATCTAACATAAGTCAATAAAAAAGACCCTCCTTATCTGAAGGAGAAAAAAAACAAAAAAACAGAAACACATTAACTATTTCCTTAGCTTGTCCCCACCACATACAATTCTGCCCATTATTTTAAGTATTTCATATCTCCATTTATTTCCATTAATAGATTCCTTGAGACTCAAGTTCATACTACAAAAATGCTACGTACTCTCCTAGGGGTTCCATCCCCATACCACACAGTCCCCCCATGACATAGACACGTTAAAACCCTAAATTAAGAGTCTCAGCTCTGAGACTTCCCTGCTGTCCAGGGGTTAACATTTCGCCTTCCAATGCAGGTGGTACAGGTTCAGTTCCTGGTTGGGAAGCTAAGATCTCATGTGCCTTGGAGTAAAAAAACCAACACATAAAAACAAAAGTGATATTGTAACAAGTTCAACAAGGATTTTAAAAATGGTTCACATTAAAAAAAAAAATCTCAGTTCTGATTTCTGGAGATCATTTGCCTAGCTATATCTGTGCAACTTACTTTGATCTGCATGAAAAATGTATTTTGAAAAGGCCGTATGTTCACCATTTTATAAATTATATGACATGCTTCTATTGATTTACATTATAATATAATTGATGTTGTACCTTTAAGGTTAGAGTCATATCAAACTGTCAATCACTCTTAATACCTCGATTTTAAATTTATATGCTTTTTCTTCTTCTCTTTGCTCCCCACCTGGCTTAGGAAGAACCTACCAATCAATATCATAGAAGGCTGAAATACAGAGTTTTAGAGGTGGATGGTTTTGTATACTTAAGAAGTGTTTTTGTAAAGTGAATAAGCCCTGAATTCATCTTCTAGACTTGTTGCCAACATTTTTCTTAATGGATATTGAAGCCATTATTAAACAGAAAGGTTTTTTGAAGATGCCTTCAGGGCAATACATTATCAATAGTGAAGCCTAGCTATATAAAACTCTCTGGAGATTTCTTATATTCTTTCTTTGGTTGCACCTAAGTACATTTTCTCATGAGGCAGTCTTGGACTCAGCAGAATTATATGATATTAAGGTAATTTACTAGATACTACTATATTACGTTGGTATAGATTAATGAATTTTTTGAATTACTATTTAATATAGTACAAATTGGGCTTTCCTGGGGGCTCAGCTGGTAAACAGTCTGCCTGCAATGCTAGAGGCCTGGTTCAACCCCAGGCTTGGGAAGATCCCCTGGAGAAGGGAAAGGCTACCCACTCCAGTATTCTGGCCTGAGGAATTCCATGGACTATATAGTCCACGGGGTCACAAAGAGTCGGACATAAGTGAGCGACTTTCCTTCACTTCACTTCACTTCATAGTATGATGTTGGCGCCTACATGAATAGAACTTTGCTTGAATATTGAGTAAGTAATTTTAAAAACTTAAAGGTTACCAAAGAGCAAATCACATAATCAAAATAAGACAAACAATTTGTTAAAACTTTTCTAACCATTTTATGTCCCAAAGAAAATCTAAATGACCTGAATGTGGAAGTAGGGATGTTTTGCAGGAAGTACTTTGTGCTATGAGTGGAGTGGAGAGTCCTTTCTTGTATCATTGTAGAATGAAAAAAGTGGTCTCTCCTCAAAAAAGTAAGTAATTAGACATCTATATAAGGAACCTGATGCTGTCAATAACTCAAGAATTTGTATCATTCCGATGATATTAAGTTTGGTATGTTTCCTGAAAGATATACTGTGATTATAACTTCATGAAAAATAAATCTAAAAAAGTTACAGTTTTAAGAAAGTCCATGTGAACCAGAATAGAATAGCAAGCATGGAGGAAAAAAGTTTGTATGTGGAGGGTGATCAGTCAAACAGAATCTGTAGCTTTCATGCAGCACAGATCCAGGGAGAAAGTCACTGAATTGAAAGGGTGTGAGAAGCCCAAGTCTAGAAAATTGTGTCTGTTGCGAGACAAGGATGAGTTTTGGTCTGGAGGAAAGCGCCGTGGGTCACTTGGTTCTGTTTCCATGATCTTTTGTTCACCGAGTAATCTTCTGTTGCTAATTCAGGGCTCTGAATCTGGGAAACTCAAGCGGAGTATGGTTGTAGACTCATCAAAATTCAGTGTAGCAATGTGAGTCAAGTTTACCCAAACGGGAGGCAAAAAGAAAGGTTGACTAAGGGGAAAAAAGAAAAGCAGACCCTATATATATCCTGGTTATTTTATCAAGACAATGGGAGTCAATGAGACCAGGCTAGCTTATTTTTCTGTGTAGTTACAAGACTAGGAAATGTTGGTCAATAATCCACTCATCATTGCATTTTTAATACTACACTATATTGAAAAATTTAGGGTGAAGTGCTGTGCTTCTCAGTCATTTCTGACTCTTCACCAGGCTCCTGTGTCCATGGGATTCTCTAGGCAAGAATACTGGAGTGGGTTGCCATGCCCTCCTCCAGGGGATCTTCCCAACCCAGGGATCAAACCCAGGTCTCTCACACTGCAGGTAAATTCTTTACCATCTGAGCCACCAGGGAAACCCTGGGGAGGGATTGGAGGGATTGGAGGGAGGGAGTGTCATTAAATCAGGCCAAATAATCACATG
The DNA here is from genome assembly GCA_006408695.1 of Aepyceros melampus. Classification (NCBI taxonomy): domain Eukaryota; kingdom Metazoa; phylum Chordata; class Mammalia; order Artiodactyla; family Bovidae; genus Aepyceros; species Aepyceros melampus. The sequence goes on along the minus strand of SJXQ01011521.1, from coordinate 80,128 downwards.
ATATGTAGCTGCACTTTTACCATCAACATTGCCAGCAAGGTACAATAAATAATCTTTAGATCAGGATTTAAATATTTTCAATTAATTTTTCTCTGTTCTATAAATCGAAACTAGTTCAAATAGTATCCAATTATAATCATAATATTAGAAACTGACCTGGAAACATGAATTTCACTTGCTGAGGAACCATTACAACAAAACAGCTGTCTCTTAGACTACGTAAATTCACTGATAAGCACAAGATAGGTTAGTAGAGAAACATTTTTCTGAGCCATGCTCAGGATCCTCTGTCATGCTGGGCTTCAACTGCTGGAAACAACTTAGCAGCCAGCTCTTCCATCTGCCCTACAGTCGGCCAGCAGCCAGTATCCAGGATGAGCAACAGCCTCAGGGGCTTATGACTTACCAGCCAACAAGTAATATATTGTGCTGTTTGGTGCTTTGTCGATTGCTTTCTTAGAGTGAAAACTGCCAAAGCTGCAACCCACCTGCCAATACTTTAATCTCTGCCAAATTGCTTTAAAAACATAACCTGAATATTAGGACATATGCAACCCAACACCTCACCTATGGTAGATGGAACTCCATTACCACTGGGTACTGAGTGACTAAAAGGTTTTCAAGAGTATCTGTACATACATATGCATACATATATATTCATACACATGCTGAGAATACCTCATTTGAGTTTCTAAACAGAGTGAACATTCCTTACCACAATATCTTTCCTACTAATAACATTTGCTAGAGGCCAGCTATAATAGATTAAACAAACTTATTTGAAGGGCCAGCAAAGCCAGTGGTTGATATTAACAAGCTTCAGTGACTGCAAAGAGAAATGAATGTCCCAAATACACAGAATGTACCATTCCCAAGTGTATCATCTAAATAGTGAACATAGTGCTTATAAACTGTAAAATTGGAATTGCTGCTTTAAAATGAACCATAATGCTTGTGTTTACCACTGGAGTTTGACAGAAACAGTGTGGGAAGACAGTGTGTGTGTGCTTTGTCACTCATTCGTGCTCAAATCTCTGCGACCTCGTAGACTGCAGCGCACCAGGCTCCTCTGTCCGTGGGACTCTCCAGGCAAGAAGACTGGAGTGGGTTGCCATGTCCTCCTTCAGGGGTTCTTCCTGATCCAGGGATAGAACCCAGGTCTCCTACATTGCAGGCGGCTTCTTTACCATCTGAGCCACCAGGGAATCCCCGGGGAGACAGCATAACTTGTATAATATACCATTTGGCACAATAATTACGAACTGAAATTTTGGAAGCTGTCCCTCTGTGTTCATAATACAGACTCTATCATGTACTTTATAGAAACTTTTAGAAGTCTTTTAGACTTCAGACAAGTTAACTTAAACTCTCTGTGTCTCCAGTTTCCTTGCTTGCAAAATGGGGATGATAATGACATCTCATGGTGTTATTCTGAGAATTAAATGAAATAACAAAGTAGCTAGCACCCATTAAGTCTTTGATAAGTCTTCTTACTATTACCACCTTGAGCTTAGGTTGTGGGTTCTCATAAGCTCCTCTAGCCTGATGGATTATCAGATCCAAGGAGAAAAAAAAAAAAAAAAAAAAACCTGGGCCTTTTGCAAAGGACTCTTGGTGAGTCAGCCATGGCAGACAGAGCGCTTTGAAGTGATGGCTTCAGATACAGAGGCAGCAGGAGACCTCAAAAGCTTTGACTGGACCCTTTGGGAAAGAAACTCATTGGCATACAAAGGAAAAACATGCTTGAAAAGCTGGATGAGAAAGTTTGACTGAATAAACACAATATAAGGTGTTTTTAAGTAATGTCTATAAGTCATAAAGGGTAGAATCAAAACTATATTGCCATATGATGGCTTAACTGGGTTTTGTGTCTACATGTAGAAGAAAGAGAGAGAGGCAGACAGAGAGAAATCAATGGTCCTGGGATGGATTTCTTAGCTAATCTGAGATCAAGAGTGTTCTTAGTCTATTTTTTAAAGTACTTCAAAGTCACTGAAGGGTCTTCAATATTATTTAAAGGCTTTAGTACCTCCTGAGTTCAACATTGAAAGAGATGGTTGAGGGGATACAATTTTGGGTCAAAAATGTTATAGATGTTTAAGAATAAGGAACAAGTGAAGAAACTAAATTAAAGACAAGGATGGAGGAAAACAGAGCTGTGTTCAAACATAATCCTCTTACTCAAGGCAATATCTCTGTATAATTTGTTAAGTTCTCTCAAAGTAGTTCATAAATACTTTGGTAAAAAGAATAACAAGCCCATATACGTATACACACACACACACACACACACCCCACCACCACCACCACCACCACCACCACTGTATGTTGGGAGGTTATCAGAGTCAAAAGGTCTGTTGAAAATCAGCTTTTGAAAGGCAGTAGTGCTAAGGCTAAAAGGAAGAATTTAACATGCAAAAGAGAGAGGGCCAAGCTGGAAGAGAGTTGCCAGCCTGAAAGTTGATTCTGCAGGAACTCAGAGCTGGGCAGATCCAACGAGAGTGCACACAGGTAAAGGTTTACTTTGAAAAAGTGTGACTATCAAAATGTTGCTGAATTCTTCCCAGGCTTTCTAAGAAGAAAATATATATAAATACAGCGAGGGGATAGAAGACAGCTTAGAGGAAGCTCTGTTAAAAAAAAAAAAAGAAAATCTGGGACTTCTCTAGTGGTTGAAAATCTGTGCTTCTACTGAAGGAAGCATGGGTTTGATCCCTGGTCAGAAAACACAGATGTCAGATCTTGCACTGTATGGGGATTAATAAAACAAAACTGTCCTGGGCCATATAACGGTGACCCAGAAAGAGATGAGAGAGGAAGTCAGAAGATGGTCAAAGAGGTAACATAAAACCACCTAATCTGCAAGGAGATCCAACCAGTCCATCCTAAAGGAAATCAGTCCTGAATATTCATTGAAAGGACTGATGCTGAAGCTGAAACTCCAATACTCTGGCCACCTGATGCGAAGAACTGACTCACTGAAAAAGACCTTCATGCTGCAAAAGACTGAAGGCAGGAAGAGAAGGGATGACAGAGGGTGAGATGGTTGGATGGCATCACCGAAGCAATGGACATGAGTTTGTGCAAGCTCTGGGAGTTGGTGATGGACAGGGAGGCCTGGATGTGCTGCAGTCCATGGGGTCTCAGAGAATCGGACACAACTGAGTGACTGAACTAAACTTAATCTTTGTGAAAAGCCTTAAAAAGGAAACATATTCACATCAAACAAAAGATATATTTCACCTCATTCGTCAACTCTGGTTAAAAGCTATAGTTAGCTCTAGTGTATCATTTCCTCTTAGGTAAACCAAAACTGTCTTCTTAGTCTAAAATATCCTTACTATCAGATTCTAATCAAACAGTGAACCAAAAAAAATTTTTTTTGTTACTATGCTTAAGTCTTTCCTGGTGGCTCAGATGGTAAAGAATCTGCCTGCAATGCAGGAGACCTGGGTTTGATCACTGGGTTAGGAAGGTCCCCTGGAGAAGGGAATGGCTACTCACTCCAGTATTCCTGCCTGAAGAATCCCATGGACAGAGTAGTCTGGCAGGCTACAGTCTATAGGGTCACAAGAGTCAGACACGACTGAGCGACCAACACTGACACTTACTATGCTCCACGCAGAGGCACTAGAAGGGGTGGGGGGGGCAGGGAGTTACAATGACATGGGAGGCAGGGGCCTAGGCCCTCGAACTGTAATCTAGGTATGGAGACAAGATGTAAACACTTACATAAACAAGGTCACATTTAATTTTAGAGAAAAAAGATGTTCAATTAGTGTTCAATGAGGGCAAGAAGAGAATTGCATCTTGGGTCTTTTTTGGCCTGGATGTGTCTGAGAAATTGTGAAGAGAGGCCATTTTCATCTGGGTCAGGGTGAGGGTGGGGTTCAGGCAAGTGGAGATATTAAAAAAAGGGATCCTATGTGATGGGAACACAATGAGCAAAGACTTGGAGCCTGGAAAGTGCAAGGAAAGTTCTAGGAAATGCAGATAAACTAGTTGGGCAGGAAGAGTGTTAGGCAGAGGGGACCAATGTCCAAGATCTGATCTGGTCTATCCACAGTCTGTCCTGGCTTCACATGAACAAACATTTGTGCTGGTGACTGACTCAAGAAGCTCATTTCAACCCCATGATTTTTTTTTTTTTTTTTTATGTTGCTTTTGCTACAGAAGGAACATTTGAGAGGAAGGAGCCCACTGACATTCTTTAAGAGAACTACAGTATAGAGCATCTGAGATTATCATGACCATAGCCAGATACTCCCTTCCAGTGACTTGTCTGGTGAGCAGTCTTTGTATTACCACTATCGTGTATCACATGCCTTAGTAGGGCCACAATTCTGGTAAAAAGATTTAAAAACACAGAACTCAAAACAACAAGATGTGTCCCTTCCCTAAGGAGCAGGAATAGAAAGAAAAATCACACTAGCAGAATGGAAAGCCTACCAACAGCTTAACAATGGAAAGACAATATTGCTCCTAGGAAGGAGGTATGAAACTCTTGATATGTAACAGGTGATAAAAAAATGAACTTAGATTGCCCAAGAAAACCGTGTGTATAGAATGTAGCCCTTTGGGTTGAGAAATAACAATAAGGGCCTTTGAAGAACTCAGTCTCTTTGTAGAGAGAAGAAGAAGCAACAGCTACTCCTACTGAGTTGCTCAAAAAGTCTGTTGGGGTTTTTCAATCACATCTTTGGAAAAACATAAACTAACTTTTCTGGTCAACTCAATACCTCGAAGCTATGAAGATTCAGGGGCTTCACAGACTCCTGAACAAAATCTCAGTGGTCAGTGACTGGCTAATCACTTCCCTGCCAGGGTCCAGCAGGGGCTGGACAAGAAGATCAGAATCCTCAGTCTTATACACACAAACTAGCTCTGGGAACCAATCCAGTCCCGACTTTCATCACCATGATTGCGCTGGAGTCTGCGACCACAGAGAGCCTGCCCACCTTCAGAAATCTACAGCACAGGTGGCCTTCTGTGACTCTGGTCAGGAAAGGGGGGGACTCTCAGAATGCAGCCTAGGACACACTGGAATCCGCTGCTGCTCTGGACCCCTTGGTACAAGAGACAGTAAATTTCCTTACTGTTTCAGGCAGAATGTCCCTCTACCTGCAGTCAGAAGTTGAAAACGTTTCTAATCAGGATTTGAATACTAATTATGAAAACTGGATTTGCTAAGCTTTATTTATGAATTAATAAACTGAATGTTAAATACATTGCAATAATGTTTTATATATCAGTCAGTTCAGTTGCTCAGTCGTGTCCAACTCTTTGCGACCCCAAGAACCACAGCATGCCCAGCCTCCCTGTCCATCACCAACTCCCAGAGTCCACCCAAACCCATGTCCATTGAGTCGGTGATGCCATCCAACCATCTTATCCTCTGTTGTCCCCTTCTCCTCCTGCCCTCAATCTTTCCCAGCATCAGGGTCTTTTCCAATGAGTCAGCTCTTCGCATTACGTGGCCAAAGTATTGGAGTTTCAGCTTCACCACCAGTCCTTCCAATGAACACCCAGGACTGATCTCCTTTAGGATGGACTGGTTGGATCTCCATGCAGTCCAAGGGACTCTCAAGAGTTTTCTCCAACACCACATTTCAAAAGAATCACAGTTCAATGACCAACCTAGACAGCATATTAAAAAGCAGAGACATTACTTTGCCAACAAAGGTCCGTCTAGTCAAGGCTATGGTTTTTCCAGTGGTCATGTATGGATGTGAGGGTTGGACTATAAAGAAGGCTGAGTGCCAAAGAATTGATGCTTTTGAACTATTTTATATATAAGTAAATATAGATATGTGTATATAAGGCTTTTCATGGTCCCCAGATCCTCATAAGCCCTCAATGAATGTCAACTATCATCAGTTTTTAATAACTAACATTAAATGGCATGTTAGCATTTAAAATAGCATTCACTTTCCCTCAGCTTGAACTCCTCATTACCCTTTGAACAGGCACTATTATCCCAGTTGAAACATCAGTCTAAGTGAGAAAATTGATCCAAGAGGATGAATGACTTTCCTGAGTCAAAAGCTAATCAGAGATAGGGTCAGAACCATGTCTCTGGCTTCAAATATGTTGCTGTTTCCATTACCCCATGTAACTTTTTATTATTTTGCCATCATATAGAAGAAAGATCAGAAATAAAAGTCTATTTTGGTGAGTCAAAATGGCCTCTTTCGTGGCCAATGGAACTTTACAAGATGGAAGAGAAAAGAAAAAACAAAAACAGAGCTATTATAGAACTCTCCACTGGATATTCAATCAAAGGCGAAAGCAATCACGTATCCAAAATTGTACACATGTAAAACTAGTTGCTTTCTTTAAGAAGTTAGCTTTAAAATAAAAGACCCACACACTAGGATGCAGGAAGTTGGGATTTAATGAGGTAACTGGGGACAGAGAACTAGAGTGCCTGTTTTGAGAAGAAAGTGTCAGAGATTTGCCCCCGAGAGAATGATCACTTAACTGAGAATCCACAACAGTTTAGTAGCCTTGGATTGTGAATATATTTTAACATTGCTCTAAAAAAAAGTATATTCTTATAAAACTGCCTTAAAGCTGTGATCAATGTGGTCCAGTCTCAAAAAGCATGCTTTTAAAGCAAAGCGATGAACCCAGCAATCAAAAGGTAATTTTTGAGATCACACTGAGTCTTTTAATTTTTTTTTCTTTCTGAATATCATAAAGAGAATATATTGCATTGAACAATAAAAACAAATGAACACTGATCACTGTTTCATGCCATTTATATAAATCAGCTAAATGGATACTTATAATACACCTTCAAATTTTTATTGCTGTTTTAGCTCCATTTTACAGACAAGGAAACTGAGTCCTGGAGAAGTAGACTCCACTGACCTGAAATAAGTGGACCAATGATATGCATCTTATAAGGGGCAGAGCGGGATTCAAACCTAGAGACAACCTCTGACTCGACTGTGTTTATCCCCAGCAATATGTGCAGCTCTCCTTCCAGCACTGATCTCCACACTCTGGGAAAATTCTTCTCATGGTTCTGACCTGATCTTCTCCTTTCTCTCCTGTCTGCATCATAAAAGTCTAAACTGACTAAAAGTTCAGTCTGTCAAGGAAATGGCCAGGTTTGAAAGAGAAAGGAAGGGAAGGAAATGAGTGAAGAAGCCTGAAGGGGAAGCAGATGAGAGGCAAGGATTTTCAAACTGGAACTTTCATTAGAATCACCTGGAGGTTTTACTAAAACCAACTGCCGGGTTCCACCCACTGGGCTTTGTCATTTGTTTGAGACAGGGCCTGAACATTTTCCTTTCTAAGAAGTTCCAGACTGATGCTGGTCTCAGAACCATATTTTGGGAACTGAGGGTCTAGGTGAATAGCTTTTTATTCATATTTCAGAGAATAACCCAATTTTAAGGGTTCTTTCTTTCAATTTTTCCAAAGTTACACCGTATTGTCCAAGAATACGGAGAATCTACTTATGAGGTACTGCTGACCCCAACCTAAGAGAAGTGAGAGCCAGAGGAAGAATTCAAACTTCCTCTCTCTCCTGGCTAGAGCCAGCCTTCTGAGTTCCCACTACCTCTTTGAAGACCTGCCTCTTCCTGTCAGTAACCTGGCCTCGCTTTAACTTCATAGACTAGTAACTTCATTTCTTCTGCAAAAAAAGGCCATGGCCCTCACTTACATGCCAAACAGAAAAGGACACTCACTATAATACAAGGGTAATAGAGGAATGGCTCCTTTACACAAACTGGCAGGAAAAAAAAAAAAAAAAATATATATATATATACACACACACACATATATTTTTAAGCTAGTGGAGGTGATGGAATTCCAGTTAAGTTGTTTCAAATCCTGAGAGATGATGCTGTCAAAGTGCTGTATTCAATATGGCAGCAAATCTGGAAAACTCAGCAGTGGCCACAGGACTGGAAAAGGTCAGTTTTCATCCAATTCCAAAGAAAGGCAATGCCAAAGAATGCTCAAACTACTGCACAATTGCACTCATCTCACATGCTAGTAAAGTAATGCTCAAAATTCTCCAAGCCAGACTTCAGCAATACGTGAACTGTGAACTCCCTGATGTTCAAGCTGGTTTTAGAAAAGGCAGAGGAACCAGAGATCAAATTGCCAACATCCACTGGATCATGGAAAAAGCAAGAGAGTTCCAGAAGAGCATCTATTTCTGCTTTATTGACTATGCCAAAGCCTTTGACTGTGTGGATCACAAGAAACTGAGGAAAATTCTGAGAGAGATGGGAATACCAGGCCACCTGACCTGCCTCTTGAGAAACCTGTATGCAGGTCAGGAAGCAACAGTTAGAACTGGACATGGAACAACAGACTGGTTCCAAACAGGAAAAGGAGTACGTCAAGGCTGTATATTGTCACCCTGCTTGTTTAACTTATATGCAGAGTACATCATGAGAAATGCTGGACTGGAAGAAACACAAGCTGGAATCAAGATTGCTGGGAGAAATATCAATAACCTCAGATATGCAGATGACACCACCCTTATGGCAGAAAGTGAAGAGGAGCTAAAAAGCCTCTTGATGAAAGTGAAAGAGGAGAGTGAAAAAGTTGGCTTAAAGCTCAACATTCAGAAAATGAAGTTCATGGCATCTGGTCCCGTCACTTCATGG
>SJXQ01011521.1:46858-71375 GCA_006408695.1 Aepyceros melampus | reverse complement strand
AGAAAACGAAGATCATGGCATCTGGTCCCATCACTTCATGGGAAATAGATGGGGAAACAGTAGAAACAGTGTCAGACTTTATTTTTCTGGGCTCCAAAATCACTGCAGATGGTGACTGCAGCCATGAAATTAAAAGACGCTTACTCCTTGGAAGAAAAGTGATGACCAACCTAGATAGTATATTCAAAAGCAGAGACATTACTTTGTCAACTAAGGTCCATCTAGTCAAGGCTATGGTTTTTCCTGTGGTCATGTATGGTTGTGAGAGTTGGACTGTGAAGAAGGCTGAGCGCAGAAGAATTGATGCTTTTGAACTGTGGTGTTGGAGAAGACTATTGAGAGTCCCATGGACTGAAAGGAGATCCAACCAGTCCATTCTGAAGGAGACCAACCCTGGGATTTCCTTGTAGGCATGATGCTAAAGCTGAAACTCAAGTACTTTGGCCACCTCATGCAAAGAGTTGACTCATTGGAAAAGACCCTGATGCTGGGAGGGATTGAGGTCAGGAGGAGAAGGGTACGACCAAGGATGAGATGGCTGGATGGCATCACGGACTCAATGGACGTGAGTCTGAGTGAACTCCGGGAGTTGGTGATGGACAGGGAGGCCTGGTGTGCTGTGATTCATGGGGTCGCAAAGAGCCGGACATGACTGAGCGAATGAACTGAACTGAACTGAACTGATGGTTTGTCTTTTTGTTTTGTTTATAGTTTTCTCTGCTGTGCAAATGCTTTTAGTTAAACCAGGTCCTATTGTTTATTTTTGCTTTTATTTTCATTACTCCAGTGAATAGGAAAGCTACTTCTGTGATTTATGTCAGAGTGTTCTGCCTATATTTTTCTCTAAGAGTTTGTAGTGTCCAGCCTTATATTTGGGTTTTTGAACCATTTAGACTTTATTTTTTGTGTTAGAGAGTGTTCCAAACTAATTCTTTTACATGTAGCTTTCCAGTACTTCCAGAACCACTTATAAAGAGACTGTTTTCTCTACTGTATATTCTTGCCTCCTTTTTCATAGATTACTTGGCCATACATGTGTGGATTTATTTCTGGGCTTTCTATCTGGTTCCACTGGTCTAAATTTAAGTTTTTGTATAGTACTGTACTGTTTTGATTACTGTAGCTTTGTATTATAGTCTGAAGTCAGGGAGCTTGATACCTCCATCTTAATTTATCTTTGTCAGGATTGGTTTGATTCTTCAGAGTCTTTTCTGTTTCCTTATAACTTAAACATTTTTTTACTCTAGTTTTGTGAAAAATTTTATTGATCGTTTGATAGGGATTGCTAAGAATCTGTAGATTGCCTTTTGATATATAACGTTAGTAGTGGGTGTACAAAATAATATTTCAATATTTGTATATATTGCAAAATACCACAGTAAGTCTAGTTAACATTTGTCAAAATTCATAGTGACAACGTTTTTTCTTTTGTAAGAGCTTTTAAGATCTGTTCTCTAGCAACTTTCAAATATATAATAGAATGTTATTAAGTATGATCACCACATTTTTTGTGCTGTCCCATGACTTATTTATTTAATAACTGGAAGTTTTCACCTTTTGACCCCCTTCATTCATTTTGCTCACTCTCCATCACCTGCCACTATCACATTAGCAGTTACTATTCTGTTTTTTATATCTATAAACTTGACTATTTGTTGTTGCTGGTTCCACATACATGTGTGATCATAATATATTTATCCTTGACTTAGTTCACTTAGCTTAATGTCCTCAAGGTCTGTTCATGTTGTCACAAATGGCAGGATTGCCTTCTTTCTCATTGCTAACTTATATTAAATATCCCATTATATATACATGTGTGTGTGTTCACATATACACATATACACACACATATATATACTGTGGTGAGATATATTATATCTATCTATCACAGTCAAGAATGAAAGATAAGGTATTCCCTACAGTAACAACATAAGCATTGTACTCTGAACATTTTTCCTAGCCTTCCTCAAATGGATCTGTGTTCTTTCCATAGAGTAACTAGTGAAGGAAAATACCACACCATTTTAAATTTCTTAAATTTTGGCTTTGCCAGCTGATAAATGGAGGGCTGAACCAAGTCTACCTTGGAAAAATACTTTACCCTGCAATTAATTCCTAGTTCATAAGTGTGGAGTAGGAATTGCTATCTTAGCATCTGAGAGAGTCTTCTTGTTGATTTTCTGACCCTGGAGTAAGTAGGAGCTGTTCTAGGCCATGTGGAAGTCCTTGGTCTTCTCACTTTCAAGAAGAGTCATAAAAACTTTTGGTTTTTGAGGAGACTCACAGAGATTAATACTACTATCAAAAATTAGAAAGATTCAGGATGAAAATTTTGATTACATTCCTATTTAACTCTACAGGTGCAGATGATACAGAATCATAGATTTAATGGTGTAGTGACTAAAGTCACAGCTCCTGATCTAGATGTGGTCTGATTAGTGTGTGTTAGGACAGCCATGAGCAAGGTGATCTCCAGCTGTCAATCACTTCTAATTTGCAAAATTTCCAAAACACAATCTCATGCATAAAAAATTTCATATACATAATAGTTACATGCATAACAATATAAGCATTGTACTCTGAACATTTTTCATATTTCATAATGCTAAAATGAGATATGTGTGAACATGATCCAGTTTGAAAACAAAATCTTGCCTGAACCTCTGGAGCATCCTTTGCGATGTAATATCTTCTTTTGGTATGAGAGATAATAACTACCCTGACATTACTGTTAGAACTCCTGTTGATTTTCTTTTACCAATAAGTTTACCAACTATGTTTCATTCATGTTTTGGACTCATATAAATGGAACCATGCAGCAGCATTTTAACCTAAAAACTATGTTTAAAATATTTGACTTTGGTGTCTGTAGTCACTTAAAAATTTAAAAAATTCGTAGTATCAGTTTTATGAATAAAACTTATTTTCCTCTGCTTTTCTGTACTTCCTCTCTCTTTTCACACTGAACAATAATGTGAAAACATCAGATAATATCTTCCAAACAATAGTTTTTTTGCCTAAAGAAGTTCTCTTGATAATTTTTGCAAGGTGGGTCTGTTGGCAACAAATTTGTTTGTCTGAGAAAGTCATTATTTTACTTTCAAGTTGGAGGATAATAATATTGGGTTTAGAAGTCCAAGGTGATAATTTTTTTCAACACTTTAAATATTTCACTCCACTCTTCTTGATTGCATGGTTTCTAATCATATTTCATCTGAAATCCAGAGTGGTTTATGCATTTTGAATCATAGGTCCTTATCAAATGGATATTTTGAGCTTATTTCTGTCATTCTATGTGCTGTTTTTACCTTCTTTATGATGTATTTTGGAGGATGTCTTATTTTGAGCAGTGTGAAAAGTTGAGGAGCCTAACACTTTCTGACTAATAAGGAAATCCTTTCTATTAAGTATAGCATCTTACTTGACTTAAAATTTTTTAAAAAATCTAAAATAATCATAGTTTTGATAGTTATACTTTTATTACAGCGTTGCAATGTACTTTTGTTACAAAGTTTCAATTGCCCATTGGGTAACTGAAGATCAGCTATTAGTATACACATATCCCCTCTTTCTTGAGCCTCTATCCCACCAGCTCTCCATACCACCCCTCTAGGTCATCACAGAGCAACGAGCTTAGCTCCCTGTGTTATACAACAGGTTTCCACTAGCTAGCTGTTTCATACATGGCAGAGAACCAATGCTTCTTTCTCAAATCTTCCCACCCTCCCCCTCTTCCCCCACTGTGTCCACATGTTCATTCTCTACATCTGAGTCTCTATTCCTATCCTGAAAATAGTCACATCTGCACCATCTTTCCAGATTTCATGTGTTAGTTACTCAGTCATGTCCAACTCTTTACAACCCTATGGACTATATATATATGGACTATATATATGGACTAAATATATAATTTTGTATTCTATTTCTGACTTACTTCACTGTGTATGACAGCTTCTAGGTCCATTCACATCACTACAAATGACCCATTTTTTTTTCTCCTTTGCATGGATGAATAATATTCCATTGTATATATGCATCACATCTTCTTCATCCTCATCTGTCAATGGACATTTAGGTTGCTTCTGTATTCTGGCTATTGAGGTACATGTGTTTTTTTGAATTATGGTTTTCTCAGTATATATGCCCAGTAGTGGAATTTCTTGCAGTACCTACTATCTCACTTGGGTTTCTCTTACCTTGGACGTGGGGTATCACTTCATGGCTGCTCCAGCAAAGCACAGCCACTGCTCCTTACCTTGAAAGAAGTTGCCCCTCCTGACCTTGAACGTGGAGTAGCTCCTCTCGGCCCTCCTGTGCTGGCTCAGCCACTGGTAAGAGAAACCCAAGTAAGATGGTAGGTGTTGTGAGAGGGCATCAGAGGGCAGACACACTGAAACCATAATCACAGAAAACTAGTCAATCTGATCACATGGACCACAGCCTTGTCTAACTCAGTGAAACTAAGCCATGCCGTGTGGGGCCACCCAAGATGGACGGGTCATGGTGGAGAGGTCTGACAGAAAGTGGTCTACTGGAGAAGGAAATGGCACACCACTTCAGTATTCTTACCTTGGGAACCCCATGAACAGTATGAAAAGACAAAATGATAGGATACTGAAAGAGGAACTCCCCAGGTCCGTAGGTGCCCAATATGCTACAGGAGAGCAGTGGAGAAATAACTCCAGAAAGAATGAAGGAATGAAGCCAAAGCAAAACAATACCCAGTTGTGGATGTGACTGGTGATAGAAGCAAGGCCCAATTCTGTAAAGAACAATATTGCATAGGAACATGGAATGTTAGATCCATGAATCAAGGCAAATTGGAAGTGGTCAAACAAGAGATGGCAAGGGTGAACGTCAACATTCTAGGAATCAGTGAACTAAAATGGACTGGAATGGGTGAATTTAACTCAGATGACTATTATATCTACTACTGCGGCAGGAATCCCTCAGAAGAAATGGAGTAGCCATCATGGTCAACAAAAGTCCGAAATGCAGTACTTGGATGCAATCTCAAGAACGACAGAATGATCTCTGTTCGTCTCCAAGGCAAACCATTCAATATCACAGTTATCCAAATCTATCCAAATCTATCTATCTATCTGTTCATGGACCTGACATTCCAGGTTCCTATGCAATACTGCTCTTTACAGCATCAGATCTTGCTTCTAGCACCAGTCACATCCACAACTGGGTATTGTTTTTGCTTTGGCTCCATCCCTTCATTCTTTCTGGAGTTACTTCTCCACTGATCTCCAGTAGCATATTGGGCACCTAATGACCTGAGGAGTATCTCTTTTGGTATCCTATCATTTTGCCTTTTCATACTGTTCATGGGGTTCTCAAGGCAAGAATACTGAAGTGGTTTGCCATTCCCTTCTCCAGTGGACCACATTCTGTCAGACCTCTCCACCATGACCCTCCCATCTTGGGCTGCCCTGCAGGCATGGCTTTGTTTCATTGAGTTAGACAAGGGTGTGGTCCTAGTGTGATTAGATTGACTAGTTTTCTGTGAGTATGGTTTCAGTGTGTCTGCCCTCTGATTTCCTCTTGCAACACCTGCCATCTTACTTGGGTTTCTCTTACCTTGGGCGTGGGGTATCTCTTCATGGCTGCTCCAGCAAAGCACAGCCACTGCTCCTTACCTTGGATGAGGGGTATCTCCTTACCGCCACCATTCCTGACATTCAATGTAGGATAGCTCCTCTGGGCCCTCCTGTGCCTGCCCAGCCACCACTCCTCAGGTTGCTCCTCCCGGCCGACCAGCAAAGAGAAGAAACTAAAACAGAGGGAACTGCCCTGGAAGTGACAGGTGCAATAGATTAAAACCCCGTAGTTAGTACTGACTACTTAGGAAAGGACCTATAGATCTTGAGAAATATAAGCTGGATCAGGGAATTATCTGAAAATGAACTGACCCCACACTGCCCACAACAACACCAGAGAAAGTCCTAGATATATTTTACTATCATTCTTTATTTTTTTAATTTTAAGCCCTCTATTACTCCTTTAATTTTCATTCTTATAAACTACTATTACTTTGCTAAAAAAAGAGACCTTAATATTTAAAGCAAACTTCATATTATATATTTTATAAAATTTTTGTGACTTTTTCTTTCATTTTCTTTAATATTGTATTTTTGAAAATCCAACCTCTACTCTAGATTTTTAATCTTTGCTTTTTGGTATTTGTTATCAATTTTGTACCTTTAAGAACCCAATCTTTGGTACCCATTTTTCCTAGGGAGCAAGATTACTGGCTTGACTGCTCTCTCCCCCTTTGGACTCTCCTTTTTTTCCACCAGGTCGCCTCTATCTCCTCCCTCCCTCTTCTCTTCTCTACCCAACTCTGTGAATCTCTTTGTGTGTTCTGGACGGTGGAGAACACTTAGGGAACTGATTACTGGTTACTGATTACTGATTACTGATCTGTCTTTCTCTTTTTGATTCTCCCCTTTATCCTCCTGGCCACCTCTGTCTCCTTCCTTCCTCTTCTCTTCTCTGTATAACTCCGTGAACATCTCTGAAAGGTCCAGACTGTGGAGTACACATAAGGAAGTGATTACTGCCTAGCTTGCTCTCTCCTCTTTTGATTCCACCTCATCTTGTTCAGGTCACCTCTATCTCCCTCCTCCCTCTTTTCTTCTCCATGTAACTCTGTGAACCTCTCTGGGTGTCCCTAACTGTGGAGAAACTTTTCATCTTTAACCTAGATGTTTTATCAATGGTGCTGTATAGAAAACTACAGGCCAATATCACTGATGAATATAGATGCAAAAATCCTTAACAAAAACCCTTGAATAGCCAAAGCAACCTTGAGAAAGAAAAATGGAACTGGAGGAATCAACCTGCCTGACTTCAGGCTCTACTACAAAGCCACAGTCATCAAGACAGTATGGTGCTGGCACAAAGACAGAAATATAGATCAATGTCTTTGCAGATAGATCAGTGGAACAAAATAGAAAGCCCAGAGATAAATGCATCACCTATGGATATCTTATTTTTGAGGCAAGAGGCAAGGAGGCAAGAATATACAATGGAGAAAAGACAATCTCTTTAACAAGTGGTGCTGGGAAAACTGGTCAACCACTTGTAAAAGAATGAAACTAGAACACTTTCTAACACCATACACAAAAATAAACTCAAAATGGATTAAAGATCTAAACGTAAGACCAGAAACTATAAAACTCCTAGAGGAGAACATAGGCAAAACACTCTCTGACATAAATCACAGCAGGATCCTCTATGATCCACCTCCCAGAATACTGGAAATAAAAGCAAAAATAAACAAATGGGATCTAATTAAAATTAAAAGCTTCTGCACAACAAAGGAAACTATAAGCAAGGTGAAAAGACAGCCTTCTGAATGGGAGAAAATAATAGCAAATGAAGCAACTGACAAACAACTAATCTCAAAAATATACAAGCAGCTTATGCAGCTCAACTCCAGAAAAATAAATGACCCAATCAAAAAATGGGCCAAAGAACTAAATAGACATTTCTCCAAAGAAGACATACGAATGGCTAACAAACACATGAAAAGATGCTCAACATCACTCATTATCAGAGAAATGCAAATCAAAACCACAATGAGGTACCATTTCACACCAGTCAGAATGGCTGCGATCCAAAAGTCAACAAGCAATAAATGCTGGAGAGGGTGTGGAGAAAAGGGAACCCTCTTACACTGTTGGTGGGAATGCAAACTAGTACAGCCACTATGGAGAACAGTGTGGAGATTCCTTAAAAAACTGGAAATAGAACTGCCATATGACCCAGCAATCCCACTTCTGGGCATACACACCGAGGAAACCAGAATTGAAAGAGACACATGTACCCCAGTGTTTATTGCAGCACTATTTATAATAGCCAGGACACGGAAGCATCTTAGATGTCTATCAGCAGATGAATGGATAAGAAAGCTGTGGTACATATACACAAAGGAGTATTACTCAGCCATTAAAAAGAATACATTGAATCAGTTCTAATGAGGTGGATGAAACTGAGCTTATTATACAGAGTGAAGTAAGCCAGAAAGTAAAACACTAACACAATATACTAACACATATATATGAAATTTAGAATCATGGTAATGATAACCCTGTATGCAAGACAGCAAAAGAGACACAAATGTATAGAACAGTCTTTAGGAGTCTGTGGGAGAGGGCGAGGGTGGGATGATTTGGGAGAAAGGCATTGAAACATGTATAATATCATATAAGAAATGAATCACCAGTCCAGGTTCGAAGCATGATACAGGATGCTCGGAGCTGGTGCACTGGGATGACCCAGAGGGATGGTATGGGGAGGAAGGTGGGAGGGGGGTTCAGGATGAGGAATACGTCTACACCCATGGTGGATTCCTGTCAATGTATGGCAAAACCAATACAGTATTGTAAAGTAATTAGCCTCCAATTAAAAATTAAAAAAAAAATAAAGATTTTTCCAGATTAAAAAAAAAAAAAGAAGTGGACATGGAAAAATGGACTGGTTTAAAATTGGGAAAGGAGTACATCAAGGCTATACATTGTCACTCTGCTTATTTAACTTATATACAGAGTACATCATGAGAAATGCCAGACAACATGAAGCCCAAACTGGAATCAAGATTGCTGGGAGAAATATCAATAACATCAAATATGCAGATGACACCACCCTTATGCAGAAAGCAAAGAGTAACTAAAGAGCTTCTTGATGAAGGTGAAAGAGGAGAGTGAAAAAGTTGGCTTAAAATTCAACACTAAAAAACTAAGATCATGGCATTAGGTCCCATCACTTCATGGCAAATTGATGGGGAAACAATGGAAATAGTGACAAACTTTATTTTCTTGGGCTCCAAAGTCACTGCAGATGGTGACAGCAGCTGTGAAATTAAAAGACGCTTGCTTCTTGGAAGAAAAGCTATGACCTACCTAGACAGCATATTCAAAAGAAGAGACGTTACTTTGCCAACAAAAGTCCGTCTGGTCAAAGTTATGGTTTTCCCAGTAGTCATGTATGGATGTGAGAGCTGGACTATAAAGAAAGTAAACACTGAAGAATTGATGCTTTTGAACTGTGGTGTTGGAGAAGACTCTTGAGAGTCCCTTGGACTGCAAGGAGATCAAGCCAGTCAATCGTGAAGGAAATCAGTCCTGAATATTCATTGGAAGGGCTGATGCTGAAGCTGAAACTCCAATTTGGCCACTTGATGCGAAGCCTGACTCATTTGAGAAAACCATGATGCTGGGAAAGATTGAAGGCAGGAGAAGGGAATAACAAAGGACAAGATGGTTGGATGGCATCACCAACTCAGTGGACCTTAATTTGAGCAGGCTATGGGAAATGGTGAAGGAAAGGGAGGCCTGGTGTGCTGCAGTCCATGGGGTCATATAGAGTCAGACATGACTGAGCGACTGAACAATAGCATCACTCCCTAAGTGCAATGCACATACCAATTGTGGATTATTTTATTCTTTCTATTTTCCTGTTTGAAAAACAGCCCTTGTAACTCTTAGGGCATTATAATGACATAAAGGAGTATTTACAAATAACACTGTTCTGATTAATATTTGATAATATGGGCATCCCTGATGGCTCAGTTGGTAAAGAATCCACCTGCAATGCAGGAGACCCCGGTTCGATTCCTGGATTGGGAAGATCTGCTGGAGAAGGGATAGGCTACCCACTCCAATATTCTTGGGTTTCCCTTGTGGTTCAGCTGGTAAAGAATCTGCCTGCAATGCGGGAGACCAGGGTTCAATTCCTGGGTTGGGAAGATCCCCTGGAGAAGGGAAAGGCTACCCACTCCACTGCTCTGGCCTAGAGAATTCCAGGGACTACATAGTTCTTGGGGTCACAAAGGATCGGTTACGACTGCGTGACTTTCACTTTCTTTTGATAAAAAAGGATTCATTACTGAAGTATTTCAATTATCCATTATTTTACTTTATTTTCCAGAGCTTTTTCATGCTGTCCCATGTCTCATCATTTTCTTTTCATCTCTCTTACGGTTTTTCAGTTTTAAAAGAAGAAAGGTATGAGGAAGGATTATGAGCAGACCCTCTGAATTCAGCGTACATTTTGCTGGGATAATCAGCATATAAGAGGCAAATGTTGAATAAGAGGGAAAAAAGTTTAAATACATGAAATTTGATGCAATAACTTTATCTACTAATGGAAATATCTGACAAACTGAAGTTATTAGGGACTTGAACAAGGAAGGCAGAACAGCATGTGCAGAAAGAGAAGGCCCCTGTTTAGGATTCATATCTAAAATTATGAGTGTGCATCAGAAGTTGGGTCCCTCAGAAAGTATAAACATACTTAAATAAATGATAACAACAATTATGAAGGTGGAATACTACAAGAAAAGACAATATTTTTCCTTGAGAAGTCCACAACTTAATTTGGAGCTCACAAATATATAGTGTTTTAAAGCACTTAGAATTAAGTCAGGCAGAGTTATGTTAGGGTAGCTAAGGGGCTTTTCATAGTATATGGGGGAAATGAGTTTTTTTTTTTTTAAACTTACATTTGATATATAGACTACACACAACTGTACAAAATTCTGTTTTTTGTTGCTTCAGTGATTATTGATGTTAACTGGTGTTTTGTCCTCAAAGAATTAAAAGTTTCCTGAAATTATGTTATACCAATACAGGCTAGAATTTCACTGCATGGGTTTTGATGCTGGGTATTTGGGTGCAGGGCTTCCCTGGGGGCTTAGAAGGTAAAGCATTTGCCTTCAATGTGGGAGACCTGGGTTCCATCCCTGGGGCGGGAAGATCCCCTGGAGAAGAAAATGGCAACCCACTCCAGTACTCTTGCCTGAAAAATCCCATGGACAGAGGAGGCTGGTAGGTTACAGTCTCTGGTATTGCAAAGAGTCACACACGACTGAGTGACTTAACCCAACCCATTTGGGATTAAGCCTTAACCACATTCTTTACTAACTGTGTGAATTTGAGTAAGGAACCTGATCATCTTCAGTTTTCTACATTATGTATCAATAGTACCTATGGCATAGTGTTCATGTAATGATAAAGTCCCTAGTAAAGAATAAATAAGGTGTCTAATATATCCCAAGCTCACAACATTTATGTTTTTGCCTCTGAATTGTTCCAGAATAATTTAACTCCATGTAATTTTAATGCTTCATGGACTTTATTGCAGTTAAATTACTTGAAAACTAGTAAATACAGAATATCAAAATTATCAGAACATTTGGAATAATTGCATTGTCAATAATGGTGTTAATCATGATACTAATTTATTATCAGTGATTTAAAGAAAGCTACTTTCATGCATCTTCACAAATACAGTATTTTTGAAGATGGATGAATCACTAGTTAATCACGAAAATAGTTTGTAAAAGGATTGATTCTGAGAATCATGCTATCTAGCTGGTGGTCCTAGGTTTGAATTTTAAAACTTTAATTAATTAAAATAAATTTAAATTAAAAAAGAAGCTATTGCATATTGGTACTGCATATTCAAAAGCAGAGGCATTACTTTGCTGACTAAGGTCTGTCTAATCAAGGCTATGGTTTTTCCAGTGGACATGTATGGATGTGAGAGTTGGACTGTGAAGAAAGCTGAGCGCCAAAGAATTGATGCTTTTTGAACTGTGGTGTTGGAGACTCTTGAGAGTCCCTTGGACTGCAAGGAGATCCAACCAGTCCATTCTGAAGGAGATCAGCCCTGGAATTACTTTGGAAGGAATGATGCTAAAGCTGAAACTTCAGTACTTTGGCCACCTCATGCGAAGACTTGACTTATTGGAAAAGACTCTGATGCTGGGAAGGATTGGAGGCAGGAGGAGAAGGGGATGACAGAGGATGAGATGGCTGGATGGCATCACTGACTCAATGGACGTGAGTCTGAGTGAACTCCGGGAGTTGGTGATGGACAGGGAGGCCTGGTGTGCTGTGATTCATGGGGTCACAAAGAGTCGGACACGACTGAGTGACTGAACTGAACTGAACTGAACAGTCCACAGAGTTGCAAAAAGTTAGATGAGACTGAATGACCAATACTTTCACTTCTCAAAGCACTTTTACTTCTACTAACTCATTGAATCCTCCAAACAGTATTGTTAGAGGTCTTTCACAGTGAAAAACAGAGATACAAAGCATAACTGTTTCTAACCTTATTTGAACCAATATTTGCTTTTGTTTACATGCAGTTATAGCACTTCACCAATTGCACGTAGAAGTCCACTTGTATGGGCTGTGTAGCTATGCACCGGGGTTTTTTAGGGTGTTTTGTCTTTACTAGGCCTGATTTTTCTAACTTGTGAAAGAAATATGTTGAAATCCCATGATGCCAAGTGATTTAATTACACATTAATTTTTCTACTTTCTTTCTAAATAGGAAGCACCCTTGGCTCCAGCCTACAATGTAGAGTGTCCTTGTCCTAGAGAAGGTTGAGGTTTGGTGCATCTGAATTTCCAAGACTCTGAAATATTGAGAGAAGGTGCTCTCTGAGCAGCATAACCTTCATCACCATCCATAGTGAAATGACCTAGCATAGAATGGTTGTGCTGAATATGAGCATCTGGTCCATTACTACAGCAATTTAAGGTCAGATTATGTGATGGAGACTGGAAGTGTCTGATGGTAGCTTCCTCCTGATCACACTGATCAAACCTGAGAAACTTCAGGGCTCTATGAAGGTAGTGATGGTTCCCAGTCTCTGAAAGGAGCCTCTCAGATCCATAGCTTGTCGTGGCAGACCTACCTGGAGAGACAACAGTCCTCTCAGATGTGTGGGACTCTTCCAGTGTGGGAGCATTGACCAGGGTCAAGATGTGTTGGGAAGTGGGGTAGTTACCTTGAGACCATCATGCAAACACACACAGGCATGTGCAAGTGCACACACACACACACACACACGCACACATGCAGCCACACAAAAAAACTTAGGAGACAAGTGCACAGCTGTATTGATCAGTAAGTGACCTCTGATAATTGTTGCTGTTCTTGAGCAGTGTCCTCAATTTGTGTGCATAAGACATAAACAAAAAAGTATATTATCAACTTAGGTATATATAAATAGCTCACTATTCTGCATCCAAGGTCCAAGTTGAATATTCACTTTTTTTTTGTTTTTTTTTTCTTTTTAATTAATTTTTTTTTTTAGTTTGTTTTGCTTTACAATACTGTATTCATTTTGCTGTACATTGACATGAATCAGCCACGAGTGTACTTGAACTCCCAATCCCGACCCCCACCTCCCCCCTCCTGCCCCACACCTTCTCTCTGGATTATCCCCGTGCATCAGTCCCAAGCATCCTGCATCCTGCATCAAACCTGGACTGGCATGTTATATGTCAATTATATATGATTATATATGAATACAATTAGGGGAAAAGGTAAAATAAACATATTGCAGAGAAATGACTTCATAGACAAAAATATAAAATGTTTATCATAAATAAAAATTTTGTAATTTTTTCAATTTCAAAAATATCCTTGAAACAAATTTTCCTGAGAAATTTTGATGAAGTTTAATACTGAGAACTATATACATAAAATATTTCACACTGATAAAACCATATATTGTACTATACTATATTATATTTCTATGTTTCATTGTACTATTCCATTACTATATTTGTTAAATGAGCGAGTGTACATTACAGAGATTATTAGCTCTGCAAATACACTACTTTGTCTTTAAGCTTCAACAGAGCTTTCTTCACTTCCTTGTTCCGCAGGGTGTAGACCACAGGGTTCAGAAGGGGCGTCAGCACAGTGTAGAAAACAGCCACAGTCCTGTCCACAGCCTCCTTGGAGCCTGGTCTCAGGTAAATGAAAACACAGGGAACAAAGAAGCAAAGGACCACAGTGCAGTGGGAGGCACAGGTCTGGAAGGCTCTCCATCTCCCCTCTGAGGTGTGGATCTTCAGGATGGAATGGACGATGGATATGTAGGACAGCACTATCAGAAGAAAGCAGCCTGAAGCCACCACACCAATGTTGACAAAGATCACCATCTCCACGGTGGACGTGTCTGCACAGGCTAGTTTGAGGATGGGTGGTGCATCGCAGAAGTAATGCTGGATCTGGTTGGGCCCACAGAAGGGCAAATGGAATGTCAGTGTGGTCTGGACAGCAGAGTGCAGAGAGCCACTGAGCCACGTGGTTGTGGCCAGATGGCACACGTCCTCCCACTTATTATGCTGGCGTACCTGAGTGGATAACTGATGGCCAGGAAGCGGTCATAGGACATGACGGTGTAGAGGAAGCACTCAGTACTGCCCAGGAAGTGGAAGAAGTAGAGCTGGGCCACACAGCTGGGAAAGGAGACAAGACTGCCTTCTGGGGACACCAGGGTCATCAGCATTTTGGGCACAGTGACCGTGGAGAACCACATGTCAATGAAGGACAGGTTGCTCAGGAAGTAGTACATGGGGGTGTTCAGACGGGGATCCACTGTGATCACCAGCAGGATGAGAAGGTTCCCCACCACAGTGAGGACGTAGATCACCAGGAAGATTCCAAAGAGGAGCATGTCCAGCTCTGGTGCATGGGGAAGGCCCGTGAGGATGAACGTTGTCACTAGGCTCATGTTCGTCATTTCTCTAGGCTTTTGATCTCTCTTTCTCTCTATGGGAATATCAAGAGCATCCAGCATTTAATTGAGAACCATTCTCTATATGGAAATTGCATTATACATGGCAGATAATTCTAAAATTATTCTCCACTTTATTTTAAAACTTCTTTGTTTTTTCTTTTTAAATTTTATTTTTAATTGGGGGTTAATTACAATGTTGTGGTTGTTTCTGCATGGAATACCTTCATTATCATCCTCTGTGCCTCTCTCTCTGTCTCTCTCTCTCTCTGTCTCTCTATTTCTGTCTCTCTCTCACACACACAAATTGAGATATATATATATATATATGTATATATACATATGCAGATGAAAGTACAAGAAATCCATTGCATATATTTATTGATGCATCATTGTTGTTGTTCAGTCACTAAGTCGTGTCTGACTCTTTGCGACCCCATGAACTGCAGCACATGAAGCTTCCCTGTCCTTCACCATCTCCCAGAGTGTGCTCAAACTCATGCCCATTGAGTCAATGATGCCATCCAATCATCTCATCTTCTGTCATCCCCTTCTCCTCCTGCCGTCAATCTTTGTCAGCATCAGGGTCTTTTCCAATGAGTAACTCTTTGCATCAGGTGGCCAATGTATTGGAGCTTCAACTTCAGCATCATTCCTTTCAGTGAATACCACAAATTTAGTAGCATAAAGCAACTCAAATTACTGTCTTACAGTTTTTTGAGTAAGTTCAGAGCAGGTTAAGAATCTAAACTCCATCCAGAATCTCTACAACCTCCCATATGATCCAGAAAATGGCAACCCTCACAGCACTGCTGGCCTCATGCTTGTCTTCTTTTAGATAGTTTTTCATGAGGCTCTGAGATCATAAACTTCATATGTGTTATCCCAACCACAGTCCCTGGGTAGGGACTGGTTTCTAATATACTGATACATATTCCTGTCTTAAATATGTGTGTATTCTTTAGTGTTGGCTTTGTTAGAGATGATATTCCTCCCCCCATCTTCCACTCCTCATAAATCCAGGTGATACTCCCAGAAGAGAAGACAATTCTGTCAAATATTTGATTCTTATTTGAAACTTACTACCTGTGACAAGAAAGAGAGAGCCAACATAAGAGAAAAGAGTCTATGCCAGCTTGAAGTCAAGAAAAGTTGGAATTGTGTACAATGGAAAGTGAGGCAGAAGTGATGTTTGTAATTTAATGCAATACTGTCAAGGTCAGGGTTATTATGATTATTTTTTGAGGGAAGACTCACCAAGATAGGAGAATTGAGGATATCTACTCTTAGCAAAGCCTATACAAAATGGTTCTGATCTGCAGACAGTGTGATTTAAGCTACATTAAAGCTATATTTTTCTATAAGACAATAAATAACAGAGTCAGAGTTACCCTATATATGTATAGACAGATATCAGAACTCAAAAAATGGAACAAGTGTATCTCTAAAGTTTCTACTGTACCAGTGGGATCCCATCACCAGGATAAATTGCAATCAGGTTAGATAACATATGAAAATTTTCATCAGGTGAATTGCAAGGTAGCCTGAGACCTAAGGCAGGAATATCATTGAGAGGTATGTTTGACTTGTCTGTCCATGCAATAGCAACTTAGTCCTTATTTGTGGTCCTTATTACTATTTCATACATACATCTATGTATTTATGTTGTGAACAATGCAGGGCTTAGTGGCACCAACTTCTCACCCAGCCCCTGCACAGTCAAAAATCCATATAAAACTTTGACTTCCCAGAAACTTAATGACCAATAATCTACCACTAACCTTCCCTTGCTGATAGCATAGCAATCAATTGACAAATATTTTGTATGTTATATGTACCATTTACTATACTTGTATAATAAACTAAAGAAGAGAAAATGTTATAAAGAAAATTATGAGAAAATACACTTACTGTACTGTATTTATGGATATTGCAAGTTTATGTTAACTGTTTACAAAAGGAATCACCTGTTTTAGCACTATATTAATGTTGTCTTTTAGGATGGAAGACACTGTAGGTATCACTCATATCATTAATATTAGACATCAGAATGAAAAGATATGTGGAAAAGAAATTCATGTTTATTTATTTATTTACATTTATTCACATTTATTTATTTACAGCTATAACAATTCATGCACTGATAATGAAGATGTAGCTAAATGGTTGCTTCAAGGTAGCCTGGTCCATACACTAATGAATGAATTGTTAGAAAATTCTTATGAGATACAGTATTACAGCTATATTCATTGTACAATATTAACAACATTGTTACTTAAAAAAAAAAAACATGTATCTGTGATGATAGGCTAATGTAGTTTCTTCCATTATGATGAAGAGAGGCATTCTGTACGGGAATGTAAGT
Organism: Aepyceros melampus; assembly: GCA_006408695.1. Classification (NCBI taxonomy): domain Eukaryota; kingdom Metazoa; phylum Chordata; class Mammalia; order Artiodactyla; family Bovidae; genus Aepyceros; species Aepyceros melampus. The sequence continues at coordinate 54,453 of SJXQ01011521.1, read as the reverse complement.
CTTTGAAAGTAAAGTTGTAAAATGATACAAAAGCTAACACAATATTAGTTTTATGTTAAATGTCACCCATCTTTGCCTCTTTAAAGATATACTAGTATCTACATATGTTTTATGTATTGATGACATACCTAACGGTTTCTAAATTTTTTTGATATTTCTAAGCTATGATTTCTAGGTGATTTTTTTTCAAATTGTTGCAGTCTCCAAAACTTACCAATATATTTATTGAAAAATTCTGTATATGGATGAGTGTTCAAACTTGTTTTATTCAAGCTTCAACCTGTGTGTGTGTGTGTGTGTGTGTGTGTGTGTGTGTATGTGTATACATATATGAGAGAGACTTGATGACTACATTTAGGTGGAAGTCTAACAATCCTCAAGTAACAACTCTGAATAAGTTTAAGAAGGGAAACAAGAGGAAATAAGAGAAATACACCTTTCCAAGAACTCACCTTCTAGTATGTGATTCATTTCAGTATAAAACTGATCTGTGCTTTTGGTTGTTGTTGTTTATACCAAAATCTTACTTCCTACATGCTATGTTGAGATAGTTGTTTGCAGGTTATAACTAAAGGAACAGATACTCCTGTGATTGCTCAGTGAGAAAGAGTGCTTGATTTCTGTTCAAGAACCCCACTAGTTTAAATGCAGAGAATGGGAACTAACACAGCTGGATGGGTAGGAGATTATCTTGATACAGTGTCTCAAGAGATAGGATTACTCTTGAGTCTTCAGGTTCCCTTGACGAGCAGAAGAACAGCAGAAAGATTAATAACAGGTTTTTAATAATCATGCATATTTCTCCTATGTGCTGGTTACTTGAATCATCTTGAGAAGAGTTCATGTCTTTCAGAAACTAATATTTATACCTAAGAAGAAAGAAAGATCCAATTACCCCATCCCCTGAGAGAGGATGCAGGTAGACTCGTAACTGCTTTCTCTTAACTTAAAATGGTCCAGAAATTATAACTCTCATCACCTGCTGCCACTCTTCATCTCACTGTCTCTCTTACACCATCTTCTTCAGGCTTAAAACATCTCATTTCCAAAGTTTTTTTTTTTATTATTTAGAATTGTAGAGAGACTTTTCCTATAGAAATACCTAAAGATAATTATTTCCAAGTTAATAATTAACAATAATAAGATTCTGTTGCTAACACATGGTTTATGGTGGCATGACAACTGAAAGCCAACAGAATATCCCTAAGGAGGAACGAGTGAACAAAATATGCTACATTATAGAATATCAAGCAGCTATTTAAAAGATTGTAACAACAGCAGTTAACTTTGTAGGGTTTTCATGGATATTTTCATGGGGCCATATATGATGCACAGAGTGTAGATAACATTGTGCCATTTTTGTAAAGAAAACAATGACAGTTTATATATTATAAAAGTATTGATAAAGGAGCAGAAAAATATAATTATTAAACTAATCTGGGGTTGAGGGGTGGGAGTGAAGGAAAACTAAAAAATGCAAAAATGTAAAAATAATAATACAGCATATATGATTTAATGTAACTGTATTTAAGTTATGTATATTATCATATGCATAAAGAAACCAGAAAATATAAGAATTAGATGTTGATCTATTGATTGCAGAGTGGCCCATAATTTTTAAGTGAAAGAAAGAAGGGTAAACAAAATTTTATGTGTCAGCTAAAGCAGACCATTATACTCTCTCTCATACACACTCACACAAAACAACCCAGAAAAGCCAAAGAACCAAACTTGTAAAAGGAATAGGAAACTGGTAGAATTATTGCAAGATCATGCCAATGAATATCTGGTGAGGGTCCACTGCTATACCCATGCAGTTTAGCCCCACAGAGGGTCACCACAAATGTAAACCTCCTAAAGCATGGCTGGCATGAAGTCAGTCTTGCCTTTCAAAACCAGATGTTGCCAGTGCTGTCACTGCGTCATCCAAATTCATTCTCCCTTATATGTGCTTGTTATTGCTGCTTGCTTCTGATCCAAAGTCAAGGTTGATAAATTCTGCTGTTCAAGGCTAGATCCCATACCCATGTTCTGTCTTTGCTGTGAAAGTGAAAGTCGCTCAGTCGTGTCTGACTCTTTGCTACCCTATGGACTATACAGCCCATGGAATTCTCCAGGCCAGAACACTTGAGTGGGTAGCCAGTCCATTCTCCAGGGGATCTTCCCAACCCAGGGATCGAATCCAGGTCTCCCACATTGCAGGCAGATTCTTTACCAGCTGAGCAATCAGGGAAGCCCAAGAATACTGGAGTGGGGAGCCATTCCCTTTTACAGGGGATCTTCCCAACCCAGGAATCAAACCGGGGTTTCCTGCACTGCAGGCAGTTCTTTACCAGCTAAGCTATGTGAATGGGAAACTATCTGGTATTTTGGCTCTATAGCAGAAAGCACTACCACGTACACAGAGAGTATAGAAGATACACAGCTAAAGTACATGAATAAGCAAATACGTCAACAACAATCCATGACAGTTCACCACAAAGGTCACATACCCGTTGCAAACACACTACCCCTTGGATTTATACACACGCAACATCAGCACCTAAAACAATGCAAGTTAGTTCCTCATGTCACTCCTTTCAGAGGAAATGTCATGCCAGTATATCACCATTTATTTCATACAGATCAAATCTGAAGTCTCAAAAAATGTATAGATGCATTTTGTCCAATAATCACAAAACGTGACACATGGATAAAAAAATAAAGTTATCATGAACCTGACAATAGAGTGAATGGAGGGGAGAAAATTAAAACACAAAAATAAATATACATTGAAACAATGCAGAAAACAATGGAGAAGGTTGGATACTAATTTTCCAAATGGTTAAGAAGTAACAGCTAATATTCATGACACTCTCTTTATCAACGCTTTATTATCAGGAAATTCAACATGCCAGTGTTGCCAAAAAGGTGAATCAAACCATTATTTCTGCAACACACAAACATGTTTGAGCTTGCTAAATTCGGTTACAGTCATTTGCTATTAATTTTTCCTTCTGGATATAGTCAAATGGAGAGGCATCCCATGGAAACCTATTCCAGTATTCTTGCCTGGAGAATTCTATGGACAGAAGAGCCTGGTGGGTTACAGTCTATAGGGTCGCAAAGAGTTGGACATGACTGAAGCAACTGAGCACAGCACTGCACTGTCTGAGTAAGGAAGAGGGCAAAGTAAAAAGCTAGTGCCTATGTGTTAGTAAAGTATCAGCATGTTGTTCAGTAGAGGGATAAAAGCCAGTCATTCTACAGTTTTGTGTTCATATGACAGGCCAGATAACTGTTATAATACATTATGCCAAGAAAGTCTCTCCATATGAAAATAGGAAGGCATGTTTTCCCTTCTATATAGGACCTCATTGAGATTATTTGAACTATTTATTTAGTGCTTCAAGAAAAAAATGAAATAAAAGAAACTTCAGGATAAATTAGAAGTGTGGTTAACATAAACACTCTGCTATATATAAAATAAATAAACCACCAGGGCGTATTTTATAAAACAGGAACTATATTCAATATCTTATAATAACTTATAATGGAAAAGAATTTTAATATATATGCATATATACATATATATGAGTACACATATATGTATGCTGCTGCTAAGTCGCTTCAGTTGTGTCCAACTCTGTGCGAACCCATAGATGGCAGCCCACCAGGCTCTGCAGTCCCTGGGATTCTCCAGGCAAGAGCGCTGGAGTGGGTTGCCATTGCCTTCTCCAGTGCATGAAAGTGAAAAAAGAAAGTGAAGTCGCTCAGTCGTGTCCGACTCTTAGCGACCCCATAGACCGCAGACTACCAGGCTCCTCCGTCCATGGGATTTTCCAGGCAAGAGTATATATGTAACTAAATCGCATTTTGTGCACCTGAAACTACCCAAACATTGTAAATTAACTATACTTCAGTACAGAGTGGTTAACAAAGAGAAACAAGTAAATAATAAGAATAAACAAAACAAGTAAAAATAAATAAAAAATAAGATGAAAAATTCTGGCCTCTCCTTACCTAGTTCCCCACAAATGTGGCCACAACCACATATTCAGCCCCAAAACCACTATTTTTTTGGAGCATAATTACTTTTATTTTATTTTTTTAATATAATTTTATTTATTTTAATTGGAGGCTAATTACTTTACAATACTGTATTGGTTTTGCCATACATCAACATGAATCCACCACGAGTGTACATGTGTTCCCTGTCCTGAACCCCCGTCCCTCCTCCCTCCCCATACCATCCCTCTGGGTCATCCCAGTGCACCAGCCCTGAGCATCCTGTATCATGCATCAAACCTGGACTGATGATTCGTTTCCTATATAATAGTATACATGTTTCAGTGCCATTCTCCCAAATCATCCCACCCCTCTGCCTCTCCACAGAGTCCAAAAGACTGTTCTATACATTTGTGTCTCTTTTGCTGTCTTGCATTTCTTCGGAAGGAATGATGCCGAGGCTGAAACTCCAGTACTTTGGCCACCTCATGTGAAGAGTTGACTCATTGGAAAAAACTCTGATGGTGGGAGGGATTGGGGGCAGGAGGAGAAGGGGACGACAGAGGATGAGATGGCTGGATGGCATCACTGACTCAATGGACGTGAGTCTGGGTGAACTCCGGGAGTTGGTGATGGACAGGGAGGCCTGGCGTGCTGCGATTCATGGGGTCGCAAAGAGTCTGACACACTAAGCGACTGAACTGAACTGATACAGGGTTATCATTACCATTTTTCTATATTCCATATATATGTGTTAGTATAAGTATTGGTGTTTTACTTTCTGGCTTACTTCACTCTGTATACTAGGCTCCAGTTTCATCCACCTCATTAGAACTGATTCAAATGTATTCTTTTTAATGGCTGAGTAATACTCCTTTGTGTATATGTACCACAGCTTTCTTATCCATTTGTCTGCTGATAGGCATCTAAGTTGCTTCCATGTCCTGGCTATTATAAATAGTGCTGCAGTGAACATTGGGGTACATGTGTCTCTCTCAATTCTGGTTTCCTTGATGTGTATGCCCAGAAGCAGGATTACTGGTTTGTGTGGCAGTTCTATGGAGAAGGCAATGGCACCCCACTCCAGTACTCTTGCCTGGAAAATCCCATGGATGGAGGAGCCTGGTAGGCTGCAGTCCATGGGGTTGCTAAGAGTTGGACATGACTGAGCAACTTCACTTTCACTTTTCACTTTCATGCATTGGAGAAGGCAATGGCAACCCACTCCAGTGTTCTTGCCTGGAGAATCCCAGGGACGGGGGAGCCTGGTGGGCTGCCATCTATGGTGTTGCACAGAGTCGGACAGGACTGAAACAACTTAGCAGCAGCAGCATGGCAGTTCTATTTTCAATTCTTTAAGGAATCTCCACACTGTTCTCCATAGTGGCTGTACTAGTTTGCATTTCACCAACAGTGTAAGAGGGTTCCCTTTTCTTCACACCCTCTCCAGCATTTATTGCTTGCAGACTTCTGGATCGCAGCCATTCTGACAGGTGTGAGATGGTACCTCATTGTGGTTTTGATTTGCATTTCTCTGATAATGACTGATGTTGAGCATCTTTTCATGTGTTTGTTAGCTATCTGTATGTCTTCTTTGGAGAAATGTCTATTTAGTTCTTTGGCCCATTTTTTGATTGAGTAGTTTATTTTTCTGGAATTGAGCTGCAGGTGCTGCTTGTATATTTTTGAGATTAGTTGTTTGTCAGTTGCTTCATTTGCTATTATTTTCTCCCATTCAGAAGGCTGTCTTTTCACCTTGCTTAGAGTTTCCTTTGTTGTGCATACGCTTTTAATTTTAATTAGGTCCCATTTGTTTATTTTTGCTTTTATTTCCATTCTCTGCGAAGTGGGGCATAGAGGATCCTGCTGTGATTTATGTTGGAGAGTATTTTGCCTATATTCTCCTCTAGGAGTTTTATAGTTTCTGGTCTTATGTTTAGATCTTTAATCCATTTTAAATTTATTTTTGGAATGGAGAAGGAAATGGCAACCCACTCCAGTACTATTGCCTGGAAAATTCCATGGATGGAGGAGCCTGATAAGCTACAGTCCATGGGGTCGGAATGAGTCAGACACAACTGAGCAACTTCACTTTCTTTCTTTCTATAGTTCGTTTGGAGAAGGAAATGGCAACCCACTCCAGTGTTCTTGCCTGGAGAATCCCATGGACGGAGGGCTGGTGGGCTACAGTCTATGGGGTTCCAAAGAGTCGGATATGACTAAGCAACTAATACACACACACAGTGTTAGAAAGTGTTCTAGTTTCATTCTTTTACAAGTGGTTGACCAGTTTTACCAGCACCACTTGTTAAAGAGATGGTCTTTTCTCCATTGTATATTCTTGCCTCGTTTGTCAAAGATAAGATGTCCATAGGTGCGTGCATTTATCTCTGGGCTTTCTATTTTGTTCTGCGGATCTATATTTCGTCTTTATGCCAGTTCCATACTGTCTTGATGACTTTGGCTTTGTAGTAGAGCCTGAAGTCAGGCAGGTTGATTCCTCCAGTTCCATTCATCTCTCTCAAGATTTTGTATTTCCATACAAGTTGTGAAATTATTTGTTCTAGCTCTGTGAAAAATACCGTTGGTAGCTTGATAGGAATTGCATTGAATTTGTAGATTGATTTGAGTAGTATACTCATTTTCACTATATCTATTCTTCTGACCTATGAACATGGTATATGTCTCCATCTATTCATGTCCTCTTTGATTTCTTTCACCAGTGGTTTATAGTTTTCTATATATAGATCTTTAATTCTTTTCAGTTCAGTTCAGTTCAGTCGCTCAGTCATGTCCCACTCTTTGCGACCCCATGAATTGCAGCACGCCAGGCCTCCCTGTCCATCACCAATTCCTGGAGTTCACTCAGACTCGCGTCCATTGAGTCAGTGATGCCATCCAGCCATCTCATCCTCTGCCATCCCCTTCTCCTCCTGCCCCCAATCCCTCCCAGCATCAGAGTCTTTTCCAATGAGTCAACTCTTCGCATGAGGTGGCTAAAACTGGAGTTTCAGCTTTAGCATCATTCCTTCCAAAGAAATCCCAGGGTTGATCTCCTTCAGAATGGACTGGTTGGATCTCCTTGCAATCCAAGGCACTCTCAAGAGTCTTCTCCAACACTACAATTCAAAAGCATCAATTCTCCAGTGCTAAGCCTTCTTCACAGTCCAACTCTCACATCCATATGTGGCTACTGGAAAAACGATAGCCTTGACTAGACCTTAATTTAGGTAGTTATATTCCTAAGTATTTTATTCTTTTTGTTGCAGTGGTGAATGAAATTGTTTCCTTAATTTCTCTTTCTATTTTCTCATTATTAGTGTATAGGAATGCAAGAGATTTCCGTGTGTTGATTTTATATCCAGCAAGTTTACTATATTCATTGATTAGCTCTGGTAATTTTCTGGTGGAGTCTTTAGGGTTTTCTATGTAGAGGATCATGTCATCTGCAAACAGTGAGAGCTTGACTTCTTCTTTTCCAATTTGGGTTCCTTTTATTTCTTTTTCTGCTCTGATTGCTGTGGCCAAAACTTCCAGAACTATGTTGAATAGTAGTGGTGAAAGTGGGCACCCTTGTCTTGTTCCTGACTTTAGGGGAAATGCTTTCA
>SJXQ01011521.1:2895-46404 GCA_006408695.1 Aepyceros melampus | reverse complement strand
ATTGCTTTGGGTAGTATACTCATTTTCACTATATTGATTCTTCCGATCCATGAACATGGTATATTTCTCCATCTATTAGTGTCCTCTTTGATTTCTTTCACCAGTGTTTTATACTTTTCTATATATAGATCTTTAGTTTCCTTAGGTAGATATATTCCTAAGTGTATCATTCTTTTCGTTGCAATGTTGAATGGAATTGTTTCCTTAATTTCTCTTTCTCTTTTCTCATTATTAGTGTATAGGAATGCAAGGGATTTCTGTGTGTTGATTTTATATCCTGAAACTTTACTGTATTAACTAATTTTCTGGTGGAGTCTTTAGGGTTTTTTATGTTGAGGATCATGTCATCTGCAAACAATGAGAGTTTTACTTCTTCTTTTCCAATTTGGATTCCTTTTATTTCTTTTTCTGCTCTGATTGCTGTGGCCAAACCTTTCAAAACTATGTTGAATAGTAGTGGTGAAAGTGGGCACTCTTGTCTTGTTCCTGACTGTAGGGGAAATGCTTTCAATTTTTCTCCATTGAGGATGTTTACTATGGGTTTGTCATATATAGCTTTTATTATGTTGATTATGTTCCTTCTATTCCTGCTTTCTAGAGAGTTTTTTTTCATCATAAATGGATGTTTGATTTTGTCAAAACTTTTCTCTGCATCTGTTGAGATGATTATATGGTTTTTATTTTTCAATTTGTTAATGTGGTGTATTACATTGATTGATTTGCGGATATTGAAGGATCTTTGCATCCCTGGGCTAAAGCCCACTTGGTCATGGTGTATGATCTTTTTAATGTGTTGTTGGATTCTGATTGCTAAAATTTTGTTAAGGATTTTTGCATCTATGTTCATCAGTGATATTGGCTTGTAGTTTTTTTTGTGTGTGTATGTGTGTGGCATCTTTGTCAGGTTTTGGTATTAGGGTGATGGTGGCCTCATAGACTGAATTTGGAAGTTTACCTTCCTCTGCAATTTTCTGGAAGAGTTTGTTAGCTCTTCTCTACATTTTTGGTAGAATTCATCTGTGAAGCCGTCTGGACCTGGGCTTTTGTTTACTGGAAGATTTCTGATTACCGTTTCAATTTCTGTGCTTATGAGGGTCTGTTAAGATTTTCTATTTCATCCTGGTTCCGTTTTGGAAAGTTGTACTTTTCTAAGAATTTGTCCATTCTTCCACATTGTCCATTTTATTGGCATATAATTGCTGATAGTAGTCTCTTACAATCCTTTGTGTTTCTGTGTTGTCTGTTGTGATCTCTCTGTTTTCGTTTCTGATTTTATTGATTTGATTTTTCTCCCTTTGTTTCTTGATGAGTCTGGCTAATGGTTTGTCAATTTAATTTATCCTTTCAAAGAACCTGCTTTTGGCTTTGTTGATTTTTGCTATGGTCTCTTTTGTTTCTCTTGCATTTATTTGTGCCCTAACTTTTAAGATTTCTTTCCCTCTACTAAGCCTGGGGTTCTTCATTTCTTCCTTTTCTATTTGCTTTAGGTGTAGAGTTAGGTTATTTATTTGACTTTTTTCTTGTTTCTTGAGGTATGCCTGTATTGCTATGAACCTTCCCCTTAGCACTGCTTTTACAGTTTCCCACAGCTTTTGGGTTGTGTTTTCATTTTCATTCATTTCTATGCATATTTTGATTTCTTTTGTGATTTGTTGGTCATTCAGCAGCATGTTGTTCAGCCTCCATATTTTGGAATTTTTAATAGTTTTCTCCTGTAATTGAGATCTAATCTTACTGCATTGTGGTCAGAAAAGATACTTGGAATGATTTCAATTTTCTTGAATTTACCAAGGCTAGGTTTATGGCCCAGGATGTGATCTATCCTGGAGAAGGTTCTATGTGTTCTTGAGAAAAAGGTGAAATTCATTTTTTTGGGGGTGAAATGTCTTATAGATATCAATTAGGTTTAACTGGTTTATTGTATCATTTTAAGTTTGTGTTTCCTTGTTAATTTTCTGTTTAGTTGATCTATCCATAGGTGTGAGTGGGGTATTACAGTCTCCCATTATTATTGTGTTATTGTTAACTTCCCCTTTCATACTTGTTAACATTTGTCTTACATATTGCGATGCTCCTACATTGGGTGCGTATATATTTATAATTGTTATATCTTCTTGGATTGAGCCTTTGATCCTTATGTAGTGTCCTTCTTTGTCTCTTTTCACAGCCTTTGTTTTAAAGTCTATTTATCTGATATGAGTATTGCTACTCCTGCTTTCTTTTGGTCTCTATTTGTGTGGAATATCTTTTTCCAGCCCTTCACTTTCAGTCTGTATGTGTCCCCTGTTTTGAGGTGGGTCTCCTGTAGACAACATATATAGGGGTCTTATTTTTGTATCTATTCAGCCAGTCTTTGTCTTTTGGTTGGGACATTCAACCCATTTACATTTAAGGTAATTATTAATAAGTATGATCCCATTGCCATTTCCTTTATTGTTTTGGGTTCGAGTTTATACACCCTTTCTGTGTTTCCTGTCTAGAGAAGATCCTTTAGCATTTGTTGGAGAGCTGGTTTGGTGGTGCTGCCTTCTCTCAGCTTTTGCTTGTCTGTAAGCAAAAATGAGATCCTTGCTGGGTACAGTAATCTGGGCTGTAGGTTATTTTCTTTCATCACTTTAAGTATGTCCTGCCATTCCTTCCTGGCCTCCAGAGTTTCTGTTGAAATATCAGCTGTTATCCTTATGGGAATCCCCTTGTGTGTTATTTGTTGTTTTTCCCTTGCTGCTTTTAGTATTTGTTCTTTGTGTTTGATCTTTGTTAATTTGATTAATATGTGTCTTGGGTGTTTCACCTGTTTGTGACTCTCTGGGTTTCTTGGACTTGGGTGATTATTTCCTTCCCCATTTTAGGGAAGTTTTCAACTATTATCTCCTAAAATATTTTCTCATGGTCTTTCTTTTTGTCTTCTTCTTCTGGGACTCCTATGATTCTAATGTTGGGGCATTTAACATTGTCCTGGAGGTCTCTAAGATTGCCCTCATTTCTTTTAATTCATTTTTCTTTTCCCTCTCTGATTCATTTATTTCTACCATTCTATCTTCTACTTCACTAATCCTATCTTCTGCCTCCTATTATTCTATTTGTGGCCTCCAGAGTGTTTTTCATCTCATTTATTGAATTATTCATTATATATTGACTCTTTTTATTTCTTCTAGGTCCTTGTTAAAACCTTTCTTGCATCTTCTCAATCTTTGTCTCCAGGCTATTATCTGTGATTCTATTTTGATTTCACGATTCTGGATCATTTTCACTATCACTATTCGGAATTCTTTCTCAGGTAGATTCCCTATCTTTTCCTCTTTTGTTTGGTTTGGTGGACATTTATCCTGTTCTGTTACCTGCTGGGTATTCCTTTGTCTCTTCATTTTGTTTATATTGCTGTGTTTGGGGTGGCCTTTCTATATTTTGGCAGTTTGTGGAGTTCTCTTTATTGTGGAGTTTCCTCACTGTGGGTGGGTTGTACGAGTGGCTTGTCAAGGTTTCCTGGTTAGGGAAACTTGTGTTGGTGTTCTGATGGGTGGAGTTGGATTTCTTTTCTCTGGAGTGCAGTGAAGTGTCCAGTGATGAGTTATGAGATGTCAGTGGGTTTGGAGTGACTTTGAGCAGCCTGTATATTGAAGCTCAGGGGTGTGTTCCTGTGTTGCTGGAGAATTTGCATGGTATGTCTTGCTCTGGAACTTGTTGGCCCGTGGGTGGTGCTTGGTTTCAGCTGTAGGTATGGAGGCATTCTTAAGGAGATCAACCTTGGGATTTCTTTGGAAGGAATGATGCTAAAACTGAAACTCCAGTACTTTGGCCACCTCATATGAAAAGTTGACTCATTGGAAAAGACTCTGATGCTGGGAGGGATTGGGGGCAGGAGGAGAAGGGGACAACTGAGGATGAGATGGCTGAATGGGATCACTGACTCGATGGACGCGACTCTGAGTGAACTCCAGGAGTTGGTGATGGACAGGGAGGCCTGGCATGCTGCGATTCATGGGGTTGCAAAGAGTCAGACATGACTGAGCGACTGACCTGAACTGATGGAGGCATTTTATGAGCTCCTGTTGATTAACGTTCCATGGAGTCAGGAGTTCTCTGGTGTTCTCAGGACTTGGACTTGAGCCTCCTCTTTCTGGTTTTCAGTCTTATTTTTGCAGTAGCCTCAAGACTTCTCCATCTATACAGCACTGTAGATAAAACATCTAGGTTAAAGATGAAAAGTTTCTCCACAGTGAGGGACACCCGAGAGGTTCACAGAGTTACATGGAGAAGAGGAGTGAGGAGGGAGTTAGAGGTGACCCAAATGAGATGAAGTGGAATCAAAAGAGGGGAAAGAAAGCTATCTAGTAATCATTTCCTTATGTGTGCTCCACAGTCTGGACTGCTCAGAGATGTTCACAGAGTTATACAGAGAAAAGGAGAGGGAGGAAGGAGACAGAGGTGGCCAGGAGGATAAAGGGGGAAATCAAAAGGAGAGAGACAGATCCAGCCAGTAATCAGTTCCCTAAGTGTTCTCTACCATCTGGAACACACAAAGAGATTCACAGAGTTTGGTAGAGAAGAAAGGGGGGAGGGAGGAGACCGAGGAGACCTGGTGGAGAAAAAGGAGAGTCCAAAGAGGGAGAGATCAGTCAAGCCAGTAATGTCACTCCCAAGTAAAAATGGGTACTGAAATTGGGTTCTTAAAGATACAAAATTGATAAGAAATAACAAAAATAAAAGATTAAAAATGTAGAGTAGAGGTTGGATTTTCAAAAATACAATATTAAAGAAAAGAAAGGAAAAAAGTCACAAAAATTATAAAGAAATATATATATGAAGTATGCTTTAAAAAATAGGGTCTTTTTTTGCAAAGTAATAGTAGGTTATAGAAATGAAAATTAAAGGAGTAATAGAGGACTTAAAAAATTAAAAAAAAAGATTGATAGTAAAAATAGCAAAAATATATCTAGGACTTTCTCTGGTGTTGTTGTGGGCAGTGTAGGGTCAGTTCATTTTCGCATAGTTCTTGGTCTGGCTTATATTTCTCAAGATCTATAGGCCCCTTCCTATGTAGTCGGTACTAACTACAGGGTTTTAATTTATTGCACCTGTCACTTCCAAGGAGGTTCCCTCTGTTTTACCTTATTCTGTTTGCTGGTCTCTTCAGTGTCTGATTTCCGCCCTGACACAAGGGGGTAGTGGTGGACACTTTTTTAGGCTCACTTGTTCAGTTGCGCTGTTGGGAGGGAGGGACGCTGCAAACAAATAACACTGGCGTGTGTTCCAGTGTCTCAGCCAAACTGGGCCTGTCCCTGCTCACGGCGCGTGTGCCCTTCCTGCTCACAGTGCTCAGGCTCTAGGCTGCTCCGCCGGGAACTGTCTGAGGCTGGCCCTGGGCTCCATGCACCTCCCAGGTCTAAGCTGCTCAGGTTCAGGCACTCAGGTAGTCCTCAGAGGTGCAGACTCGGTTGGGCCTGCGTTTTGTGCCCTTCCCAGGTCCGAGCAGCTCAGGTGATGAGGTGTTTGGCGAGCACGGTCGCTGTGACTTATCGCCTCCCCCATCCCTGGGGGAGGTTAGTTTTCTGGGTGTGCAACCAGTGCACCTTCTTAGGTGGATGTTGACTGTCCAGAATCCCAAGAAGTCTTGGTTATCAATGAAGCCTGCTTGCAGTTTGGTAGATAATGCCTCTCTGGGGCTGCCTCTCTGGCTCTTCCGGCTCTGGCTGCCTGTCACCGGAGTGGGATGGTTTGCTGCTGGCTAGTTCTCTTCAGTCCTTTGCTCTGTGAGCAGGCCTGGCTGTGTCTTAGGTTAGGGCTTTTCACGTGGTAACTATCCCACAGTCTGGTTTGCTAGCCCAAGTGAGTTCCCTCAGATTGCCCTCAGGGCATTCAGGCCCAGTCCTTACTCTAAGCAATGCAACCTGTGCCTCCCTGCCCAGCCCCCACTTGCTAGGGGTGGATGCAGGCATCTGTGCTGCTTCTCTACTGGGGGAGTTACTGGGCACGTAATCTGTGGGTTTTAATTATTTATTTATTTTTCCTCTCAGTTATGTTGCCCTCTGTGGTTCCAAGGCTCACCACAGACTTGGCAGTGAGAGTGTTTCCTGGTGTTTGGAAACTTCTCTCTTTTTAAGACTCCCTTCCTGGGACAGAGCTCCATCCCTACCTCTTTTGTCTCTCTTTTTGTCTTTTATATTTTTTCTTACCTCCTTTCAAAGACAATGGGCTGCTTTTCTGGGTGCCTGATGTCCTCTGCCAGCATTCAGAAGTTGTTTTGTGGAATTTACTCAGCGTTTAAATGTTCTTTGATGAATTTATGAGGGAAGAAAGTGGTCTCCCCATCCTATTCCTCCACCATCTTAGGACTGCCCTCTGTTTTCTGCTTTTTAACATGCTGTCTAGGTTGGTCATAGCTTTCCTTCCAAGGAAGAAGCGTCTTTTAATTTCATGGCTGCAATCACCATCTGCAGTGATTTTGGAGCCCCCTCCCCCAAATAAATTCTCTGTTTCCATTGTTTCTCCATCTATTTTCCATGAAGGGAGGGGACTGGATGTGATGATATTCATTTTTTGAATGCAGAATTTTAAGCCATCTTTTTCACTCTCTTCTTTAATTTTCAAGAGGTTCTTTAGTTCCTCTTCACTTTCTGTCATTATGGTGGTGTCATCTGTACATTCGAGGTTATTGATATATCTCCCCACAGTCTTGTTTATAGCTTGTGAGTCATCCAGCTCAGCATTTCACATGATGCAATCTGCATAAAAGTTAAATAATCAGGGTGACAGTATACAGCTTGATATACTTCTTTCCCTATTTGGAACCAGTCTGTTGTTCCCTGTCCAGTTCTAACTGTTGCTTCTTGACCTGCATACAGGTTTCTCAGGAGACAGGTAAGGTGGTCTGGTATTGCCATCTGTTTAAGAATTTTCCACAGTTTTTTGTGATCCACAGAGTCAAAAGCTTTAGTGTAGTGAGTGAAGCAGAAGTATATATTTTTCTGGAATTCCCTTCTTTTTCTATGATCCAGTGGATGTTGACAATTTGATCTCTGTTTCCTCTGCCTTTCCTAAATCCAGCTTGAACATCTGGAATTTCTCAGTTCATGTACTGTTGAATCCTAGCTTGAAGGATTTTGAGCATTACTTTGCTGCCTTGTGAGATGAGTGCAATTGTATGGTAGCTTGAACATTCTTTGGCATTGTCCCTCTTTGGCATTGAAATGAAAACTGATCTTTTCCAGTCCTGTGGCCAGTGCTGAATTTTTCAAATTTGCTGACATACTGAGTACAGCACTGTCAGGGCATCATCTTTTAGGATTTGAAATAGCGTGCTGGGATTCCATCACCTCCACTAGCTTTGTTTATAGTAATGCTTCCTAAGCCCACTTGACTTTACATTCCAGGATGTCTTCTGAGGTAGATTTATTCCTATATATTTTATCCTTTTTGATGCAATGGTAATAAATTTTTATTTGAATTTCTCTTTCTGTTCTTAATGTATAGTGAAAACAGAGTATTTGTCTGTCTCTGTTTGTCTTATTTGAGTCAGCTTACTACTCTCCAGGTTCATCCAGGTTGTTTCAAATGGCAAAAAAATTTGTTATGCCTGAGTTTATATATATATTATATAATATTAATATCATAGTGATATTATAATATAGTGATATTGTATATATACATATCTATCTTCCTATCTTCTTTTTCCATTCATCTGTTTATTGACTGCTTGCTTCTATCTTGGTTATTGTATATAAGACTTATAAGGGAAGGTTTCAAATTAGGTAAAAAGCCTTGGGCTGGTTGGCCTTGAGGACATGGTAAGCCCTCACCTGGAGTCCTGGAGAAACTGGTTGCTAGGGAAATAAGCTCAGGATCCTTTCTTGTGTCAAGCAATGGGGATTCTGAGATGGTGGAATCTGTAAGGGTCAAATATAGCTGTCTTGAGCCAAGGTCATATTCAAGGTAGAACAAAGAGCTTTCGTTCTTTTAACCTCTCTATGGAATGGAAAAAATAAATAAAAAAAAATCCTCAGTAATTTTGCCTCTAGCCTGGGGAACAGAATGACAATTTGGGTGTGAAACCACTGTTCTAGTTCAACTTCGAGAAGATTGTTGACACACAAGTTGGAATGGTTCCAATAGCTTATGTTGCCAAAAAAAAAATTATTCAGATTTATAGTTTCCTTTGTAAAAACAAGGGAGGTATTGGAGTTTACCTCAAGACCAATTAAGCTTTGGCTAGACACACAGGAGGCACACTGGAGCTTTACCTTTAGAAGTAGGGGGAGGAGCACAAGCCTGTGAATGCTTAGAAAGATGCAGAGATGTTTCTGATGCCCGCAAGAGGCAGGAGCCTCTGCCTTACTTTGTATAACATACATCTTCTTAGAATTCCACTGTGGCTTGTGTTCTATCTGTGACCATTTGTCATCTTTTATCTTCAGACACAACTTCAGAGATGACATCATGATACCTAGAGCAGAGAGAACCATAGAGAATGAAAGATCTCATTTAAGAATTTTAAGAAGTATGAGTGCTATTAGCTTTTACTGATAGCTTAATAATCAATAAAAATGCCATACCCAGTTAGCCCAGCAGTTTATTCAGCTCAGAGTTTTAAACACTGATGAATGGATTGTGGAAGAACTCTGTGATTTCAACCTAACTCTCTTTGCTGCTGCTGCTGCTAAGTCGCTTCAGTCGTGTTCGACTCTGTGCTACCCCATAGACGGCAGCCCACGAGGCTCCCCTGTCCCTGGGATTCTCCAAGGAAGAACACTGGAGTGGGTTGCCATTTTCTTCTCCAGTGCATGAAAGTGAAGTCGCTCAGTCATGCCTGACTCTTAGCGACCTCATGGACTGCAACCCACCAGGCTCCTCCGTCCATGGGATTTTCCAGGCAAGAGTACTGGAGTGGGGTGCCATTGCCTTCTCTGCTATCTCTCTTTAGTTTCTGAAACTTTGCTGTTTCTATTTCAACCCACCGTGCATCAGCCATTTGTGAATTCAAGCAGAAAAAATATCTGTTTTCTTACACGTTTTCCCATTTAGTTATTCTGTACAGACTTTCACAAGTTAGAATTCTCAAATAATAATCAAAGTCATAGTTTGATGTTAAAAACACAAGTTATTATATGGTTTGTTATTGATTAAATATTTGTGGAAGTTTTATTAATTGGTAATGCAAAAAGACCAGAAGTGGCTTTTTATAGACCACTTTTAGGCTTCATGAAACCATTATGTGATAGAAATAGGACTATGGTTAAATTTTGAATGAAAATAGGACAGTTTTCCTTTTTTTGCTATTTGTATTTCGTATCTCCACCACTCCAGATAAAGGATTTAAAACTCTGCATGATGCCAAAAGCCCAGCTCTGTGTGCTGTTGGATCTTGGAGTCAGAGTGTTGGGTGAAGTAGAAAAGAAAAAAATTCATTACTTTGCCAGGTAAAGAGGGACACAGAAGGTTCATACCTCTCAAAATTGTGTCTGCCAACCTGAAAGGATTTGAGGAGGAGTTTTATAGCAATGGTTCAAGGTTGTACTTGCTGATAAGGTTAGGGCCTTATGAATTCAAGGCCTCTACTCCCTCAACTGGTCTCAGGTGATCTTTTTTACTAACTTTTTATTTTATTTGTGGGTTTGGCCAATTAACAATGTTGTGATAATTTCAGGTGAAAAACAAAGGAACTCAGCCATACATATACATGTTTGCATTCTCCCCTAAACTCCATTCCCATCCAGGCTGCCATATAATATTGAGCAGATTTCCAAGTGTTATAAAGTCAGTCCTTATAAGGTATCCATTTTGTTTACTTATTTTTTTACATTTTCTTTTATTTTTTAAATTTATTTTTACTTTATTTTGCTTTATAATACTGTATTGGTTTTGCCATACCATCCCAAACCTCCTAACTATCCTCCCACCCCTAGCTTGATGAACTTCTCTGGTTCCTTTAATGTAGTATCTGGTGGTCTTTCTCTGGTAAGAAGAATGCTATCATCTTGTCCTTGTTGTCCAATAATCAAGTCATGTCCAATTCTTCTCGACCCCATGGACTACAGCATGTCAGACTTCTTCTCTGTCCTTTGGCATCTCCTGGAGTTTGGCCAAGTTTGTATCCATTGAATCAGTGATGCCATTGAATCATCTGTTACCTTCTTCTCCTTCTGCCTTCAGTCTTCTTTTCCAATGAGTCAGCTCTTTACATCAAATGTCCAGAGTATTGGAGTTTCAGTTTCAGTCTTTACAGAGTATTCAGGGTTGATTTCATTTAAGACTGACTGATTTCATCTCCTTGCTGTCCAAAGGACTCTCTAGAGTCTTCTCTAGGACCACAGTGCAAAAGCATAAATTCTTCAGTGCTCTGCCTTCTTTATTGTCCAGCTCTCACACCATACATGACTACTGTAAAGATCATAGCCTTGACTATATAGGCCTTTTTTGGCAAAGTGATATCTTTGCTTTTTTTTTAAATTTAAATTTATTTATTTTAATTGGAGGCTAATTACTTTACAATATTGTACTGGTTTTGCCATACATCAACATAACTCTGCCACGAGTGTACATGTGTTCCTAAACTTGAATCCCCTTCCCCCCTCCCTCCCCATACCATCCCTCTGGGTCATCCCAGTGCACCAGCCCTAAGCATCCTGTATCCTGCATTGAACCTAGACTGGTGATTCATTTCTTATATGATATTATACATGTTTCAATGTCATTCTCCCAAATCAACCCACCCCCTCCCTCTCCCACAGAGTCCAAAAGACTGTTCTATACATCTGTGTCTCTTTTGCTGTCTCACATACAGGGTTATCGTTACCATCTTTCTAAATTCCATATATATGTGTTAGTATATTGCATTGGTGTTTTTCTTTCTGGCTTAATTCACTTTGCATAATCGGCTCCAGTTTCATCCACCTCATTAGAACGGATTTAAATGTGTTCTTTCTAATGGCTGAGTAATAATACTCCATGTGTATATCTTTGCTTTTTAACACACTGTCTAGGTTTGTCATAGATTTCCTGCCAAGAAGCAATCGTCTTCTAATGTCATGGCTGAGTCCCCATCCACAGTGATTTTAGGGGCCTGAGAAGGGAAATCTGTCACTGCTTCCATATTTTCCCCTTCTATTTGCCATAAGGTGATGGGACCAGGTGTCATGATGTTAGTTTTTCAATACTGAGTTTTAAGCTAACTTTTTCACTCTCCTCCTTCACCCTTATCAGGAGGTTCTTTAGTTCCTCTTCTCTTTCTTCCTTTAGGGTGGTTCATGCACATATTTGAGGTTGTTGATATTTTTCCTGGTAATCTTGATTCCAGCTTGTAACTCATCCAGTCTGGCATTTCACCTGATGTGTTCTGTGTATAAGTTAATAAACACGGTGACAATAAACAGCCTCATCATACTCCTTTTCAATTCTGAACCAGTCAGTTGTTCCATATGGGGTTCTAACTGTTGCTTCTTGACACACATACAGGTTTTTCAGGAGACAGATAACATGGCCTGGTATCCCATCTCTTTAAGAGTTTTCTACAGTTTTTTATGACACACACGGTCAAGGGTTTAATGCAGTCAGTGAAATAGAGGTAGATGTTTTCTGGAATTTCCCATGCCTTCTTTGTGATCCAGCAAATGAGGGCAATTTGATCTCTGGTTCCTCTGCCTTTTCTAAACCCAACTTGAAATCTAGAAGTTCTCAGTAAACAAATGCTGAAGCCTAGCTTGGAGGATTTTGAGCAAAACCTTACTAGCATGGGAGATGAGTGCAATTCTCTGGTGATCTGAACATTCTTTAGTACTGCCCTTCTTAGGAAGTGGGATGATATTGACCTTTTCCAATCCTGTGACCGCTGCTAGGTTTTCCAAATTTGTTGACATATTGAGTACAGCACTTTAATAACATCATCTTTTAGGATTTTAAATATCTGCTGGAATTCCATCACCTCTGCTAGCTTTATTGGCAGCAAAGCTTCCCAAGACCCACTAGACTTCACATTCCAGGAAATTTGATTCTAGGTGAGTGATCACACAATTTTGGTTATCTGGGTCTTGAAGATCTTTTCTGTATCAGTCAGTCAGTTCAGTTCAGTCAGTTCAGTCACTCAGTCGTGTCCGACTCTTTGCGACCCATGAATCACAGCACCTCAGGCCTCCCTGTCCATCACCATCTCCCGGGGTTCACCCAAACCCACGTCCATCGAGTTGATGATGCCATCCAGGCATCTCATCCTCTGCTGTCCCCTTCTCCTCCTGCCTCCAATCCCTCCCAGCATCAGAGTCTTTTCCAATGAGTGAACTCTTCACAAGAGGTGGCCAAAGTACCGGAGTTTCAGCTTTAGCATCATTCCTTCCAAGAAAATCCCAGGGTTGATCTCCTTCAGAACGGACTGGATGGATCTCCTTGCAGTCCAAGGGACTCTCAAGAGTCTTCTCCACATCGCAGTTCAAAAGCATCAATTCTTCATTGCTCAGCTTTCTTCATAGTCCAGCTCTCACATCCATACATGACTACTGGAAAAACCGTAGCCTTGACTAGATGGACCTTAGTCAGCAAAGTAATGTCTCTGCTTTTGAATATGCTATCTAGGTTGGTCATAACTTTTCTCCCAAGGAGCAAGCGTCTTTTAATTTCATGGCTGCAGTCACCATCTGCAGTGATTTTGGATCCCCCTGCCCCCATCCAAAAATAAAGTCTAACACTGTTTCCACTGTTTCCCATTTATTTGCCAGGAAGTGATGGGACTAGATGCCATGATCTTCATTTCCTGAATGTTGAGCTTTAAGCCAACATTTTCACTCTCCTCTTTCACTTTCATCAAGAGGCTTTTTAGTTCCTCTTCCCTTTCTGCCATAAGGGTGGTGTCATCTGCATATCTGAGGTTATGGATATTTCTCCCAGCAATCTTGATTCCAGCTTGTGCTTCTTCCAGTCCAGCGTTTCTCATGATGTACTCTGCATATAAGTTGAATATGCACAGTGACAATATACAGCCTTGACGTACTCCCTTTCCTATTTGGAACCAGTCTGTTGTTCCATGTCCAGTTCTAACTGTTGCTTCCTGACCTGCATACAGATTTCTCAAGAGGCAGGTCAGGTGGTCTGATATTCCCATCTCTTTCAGAATTTTCCACAGTTTATTGTGATCCACACAGTCAAAGGCTTTGGCATAGTCAATAAAGCAGAAAGAGATGTTTTTCTGGAACTCTCTTGCTTTCTCCATGATCCAGTGGATGTTGGCAATTTGATCTCTGGTTCCTCTGCCTTTTCTAAAATCAGCTTCAACATCAGGAAGTTCACGGTTCACGTATTTATTGCTGAAGCCTGGCTTGGAGAATTTTGAGCATTACTTTACTAGTGTGGGAGATGAGTGCAATTGTGTGGCAGTTTGAGCATTCTTTGGCATTGCCTTTCTTTGGCATTGAATGAAAACTGACCTTTTCCAGTCCTGTGGCCACGCTGAGTTTTCTAAATTTGCTGGCATATTGAGTGCAGCACTTTCACAGCATCATCTTTCAGGATTTGAAACAGCTCGATTGGAATTCCATCACCTCCACTAGCTTTGTTCATAGTGATGCTTTCTAAGGCCCACTTGACTTCACATTCCAGGATGTCTGACACTAGATGAGTGATCACACCATCGTGATTATCTGGGTCGTGAAGATTTTTTGGACAGTTCTTCTGTGTATTCTTGCCACCTCTTCTTAATATCTTCTGCTTCTGTTAGGTCCAGACCATTTCTGTCCTTTATCGAGCCCATTTTTGCATGAAATGTTCCCTTGGTATCTCTTATTTTCTTGAAGAGATCTCTAGTCTTTCCCATTCTGTTCTTTTCTTCTATGTCTTTGCATTGATTGCTGAAGAAGGCTTTCTTATCTCTTCTTGCTCTTCTTTGGAATTCTGCATTCAGATGCTTATATCTTTCCTTTTCTCCTTTGCTTTTTGCTTCTCTTCTTTTCACAGCTATTTGTAAGGCCTCCCCAGACAGCCATTTTGCTTTTTTGCATTTCTTTTCCATTGGGATGGTCTTGATCCCTGTCTTCTGTACAATGTCATGAACCCCATTCCATAGTTCATCAGGCTCTTTATCTATCAACTCTAGGCCCTTGAATCTATTTCTCACTTCCACTGTATAATCATAAGGGATTTGATTTAGGTTATACCTGAATGGTCTAGCGTTTTTTCCTACTTTCTTCAATTTCAGTCTGAATTTGGTAATAAGGAGTTCATAATGTGAGCCACAGTCAGCTCCTGGTCTTGTTTTTGTTGATTGTATAGAGCTTCTCCATCTTTGGCTGCAAAGAATATAATCAATCTGATTTCGGTGTTGACCATCTGGTCATGTCCGTGTGTAGAGTCTTCTCTTGTGTTGTTGGAAGAGAGTGATTGCTATGAGCAGAGCATTTTCTTGGCAAAACTCTATTGTCTTTGTCCTGCTTCATTCTGCATTCCAAGGCCAAATTTGCCTATTACTCCAAGTTTTCTTGACTTCCTACTTTTGCATTCCAGTCCCCTAGAATGAAAAGGTCATCTTTTTTGGGTGTTAGTTCTTAAAGGTCTTGTAGGTCTTCATAGAACCGTTCAACTTCAGCTTCTTCAGCATTATTGGTTGGGGCATAGACGTGGATTATGGTGATATTGAATGGTTTGCCTTGGAGACGAGCAGAGATCATTCTCTAATTTTTGAGATTGCATCCAAGCACTGCATTTCAGACTCTTTTGTTGAGCATGATGGTGACTCCATTGCTTCTGAGGGATTCCTGCCCACAGTAGTAGATATAATGGTCATCTGAGTTAAATTCACCCATTCCAGTCCATTTTAGTTCACTGATTCCTAGAAAAGGAAACATATAAGCATCTGAATGCAGAGTTCCAAAGAATTGTAAGAAGGGATAAGAAAGGCTTCTTCAGTGATCAATGCAAAGAAATAGAGGAAAACAACAGAATGGGAAAAACTAGAGATCTCTTCAAGAAAATTCGAGATACCAAGGGAACATTTCATGAAAAGATGGGCTTGATAAAGGACAGAAATGGTATGGACCTAACAGAAGCAGAAGATATTAAGAAGAGGTGGCAAGAATACAGGGAAGAACTGTACAGAAAAGATCTTCATGACCCAGATAATCATGATCATGTGATCACTAATCTAGAGCTAGGCATCTTGGAATGTGAACTCAAGTGGGCCTTAGAACGCATCACTATGAACAAAGCTAGTGGAGGTGAAGGAATTCCAGTTGAGCTGTTTCAAATTCTGAAAGATGATGCTGCAAAACTGCTGCACTCAATATGCCAGCAAATTTAGAAAACTCAGCAATGGCCTCAGGACTGGAAAAGGTCAGTTTTCATTCAATGCCAAAGAAAGGCAATGCCAAAGAATGCTCAAACTACCACACAATTGCACTCATCTCACAAGCTAGTAAAGGAATGCTCAAAATTCTCCAAGCCAGGCTTCAGCAATACGTGAACCATGAACTCCCTGATGTTCAAGCTGATTTTAGAAAAGGCAGAGGAACCAGAGATCAAATTGCCAACATCTGTTGGATCATGGAAAAAGCAAGAGAGTTCCAGAAAAACATCTCTTTCTGTTTTATTGACTATGCCAAAGCCTTTGACTGTGTGGATCACAATAAACTGTGGAAAATTCTGAAAGAGATGGGAATATCAGACCACCTGACCTGCCTCTTGAGAAATCTGTATGCAGGTCAGGAAGCAACAGTTAGAACTGGACATGGAACAACAGACTGGTTCCAAATAGGAAAGGGAGTACGTCAAGGCTATATATTGTCACTGTGCATATTCAACTTATATGCAGAGTACATCATGAGAAACGCTGGACTGGAAGAAGCACAAGCTGGAATCAAGATTGCTGGGAGAAATATCCATAACCTCAGATATGCAGATGACACCACCCTTATGGCAGAAAGGGAAGAGGAGCTAAAAAGCCTCTTGATGAAAGTGAAAGAGGAGAGTGAAAAAGTTGGCTAAAAGCTCAACATTCAGAAAACAAGGATCATGGTATCTGGTCCCATCCCTGCTTATTTAACTTATATGCAGAGTACATCATGAGAAACGCTGGACTGGAAGAAACACAAGCTGGAATCAAGATTGCTGGGAGAAATATCAATAACCTCAGATATGCAGATGACACCACCCTTATGGCAGATAGTGAAGAGGAGCTAAAAAGCCTCTTGTTGAAAGTTAAAGAGGAGAGTGAAAAATTTGGCTTAAAGCTCAACATTCAGAAAAGTAAGATCATGGCATCTGGCCCCATCACGTCATGGGAAATAGATGGGGAAACAATAGAAACAGTGTCAGACTTTATTTTTTGGGGCTCCAAAATCACTGCAGATGGTGACTGCACCCATGAAATTAAAAGACACTTACTCCTTGGAAGAAATGTTATGATTAACCTAGATAGTATATTCAGAAGCAGAGACATTACTTTGCCGACTAAGGTCCGTCTAGTCAAGGCTATAGTTTTTCCTGTGGTCATGTATGATGTGAGAGTTGGACTGTGAAGAAGGCTGAATGCCGATGTAGTGATTAACTGTGGTGTTGGAGAAGACTCTTGAGAGTCCCTTGGACTGCAAGGAGATCTAACCAGTCCATTCTGAAGGAGATCAACTCTGGATTTCTTTGAAAGGAATGATGCCAAAACTGAAGCTCCAGTACTTTGGCCACCTCATGTGAAGAGTTGACTCATTGGAAAAGACCCTAATGCTGGGAGGGATTGGGGGCAGGAGGAGAAGGGGATGATCAAGGTTAAGATGGCTGGATGGCATCACGGACTCAACGGACGTGAGTGTGAGTGAAGTCCGGGAGTTGGTGATGGACTTGGAGGCCTGTGTGCTGCGATTCATGGGGTCTCAAAGAGTCAGACACGACTGAGCGACTGAACTGCTATACAAATATGAGCCATATACTAGATTAGCTTCTATATGTAATGATAAAAGGCCCAGTAGCTACCCTGAAAGACTATAATCCTAGTGGGGAATACAAATAAGAAAAAGCACCATGTGGTAAGTAATGTGAGGAGGGATGCAGGATGCATTGGGGGTGAAGAGAAGGACATCCCTGACCAGATTTAGGAAACAATGGTGAATGTTTTCCAGAGGAGGTGATTCTTGAATCTTAAATCATGGATATTTTCAGGTGGAAAGCCATAGCACAGAATGCTGGACAGTGGGAACAACATGTGTGAATGTGCAGAGGTGTGAAATGCCATTAATGATCTGGTGAACTATAATATGTGTCAGAGAGAATGAGTCTAGAGATACACAGGAAACAGGTTGATTATGAAAAACTGAGAAAGATGTGTAGTTTTTTTCTACAGGGAAACTTCTGAGCATAATGGCTAGAAATTATGACCTAGTTTGAGAAACACTGAATTAAAGATGCCTATGTGTATGACACATCTAGGAAATCATACATATCTCAGTACCATGTAAATATAATTAATTTGCCCCAAGCACAGGGTTATAATAAGGAGATTTAATTTTACCTCTGTGCCTTGTGGAAGGAGCTCAGAATGCTCACTGAATATGAGCAGGGCTAAGAAATGAACACAGAGCCACAATGGAAAATTTTTATAAGAGAAATAAAAGTGTGCTGCCTAGACAAAAGCAGATGGTGATTTGTGCTAGTTACCGGTAAGCATTTTGGAAAGGAAAAGCATTAAAAAAATGATTAAGTGAAACAGAAGTAGAAAAATGTTATGACAAAGATGAAAACAGAATGATTAGAATACAAGTTAAGATAGACAATGATTATAAAATACTATTAGGCAAGGTTAGGAGAGGAGGCAATGGGGACTCAAAGAGCTAAAAAAGATAGTAATGACATGTAAAGATGGAAGTCATGGGTGGATACATTCATTCTTGGTGAAGAAATAGAGAACTGCTAGATATCATACAAAGATACATTTGCTAAGCTGGTAAGAAATAAATAACAAAATCTATGTTACACCAAAATAGACAACCCAGAGTAAAACAGTCATTTAAAAATTGTTTTGTGATATATGTCTAAAGGCAGAATTACTTCCTTAATTCAAGTATTGAGTTGAAATAGTATTAGAATAATTAGACATATACTCTATTGTAATTATTTCACACTTGATCAATACCCTGTGTCCTGGGGAAGATAATATATATCAATGTGTTTGAGTCAAACATATCAACAAAACATTTGAACATCATTGATCAAGATTGTTAAGTTTGAAGTTTAAAAAAAATCTCTCTGTAAGCAAAGAAAATTTCAATTGTACAGTGTTGGATGTGTCTGTTGTGTTTTAGTTGCTTCAGTTGTGTCTAATTCTTTGTGACTTCATGGAATGTAGCTGGCTAGGCTCCTCTGTCCATGAAGTCTCCAGGCAAGAATATTGAAGTGGGTTGCCATTCCCTTCTCTAGAGGATCTTCCCAACCCAGGGATTGAACCTGAGTCTCTTGCATTGCAGGCAGATTTTTTACCATCAAAGTAAATATGAAAAATGATTGTTAAAACATAAACTGTGATATCATACAACAAGGAGAAGGCAATGGCACCCCACTCCAGTACTCTTGCCTGGAAAATCCCATGGACGGAGGAGCCTGGTAGGCTGCAGTCCATGGGGTCGCTAAGAGTCAGACATGACTGAGCTACTTCACTTTCTCTTTTCACCTTCATGCATTGGAGAAGGAAATGGCAACCCACTCCAGTAGTCTTGCCTGGAAAATCCCAGGGACGGAGGTGCCTGGTGGGCTGCCGTCTATGGGGTCGCACAGAGTCGAACACGACTGAAGCAACTTAGCAGCATAATACAACAAATAATAGATTTAATTACATTGCAAGAAGTGTTTGGTTTTATTTACTCATATCTCAAAATAATTTTCCCCTTAAATTTAAGATTAAACTCAGACTGAAAAATTACATGTAAATCACTATACAGTAATTTCAAAGTTATGTGTAACATTTTAAGGGCATACAATTCGAGTATAAGTAAATATGTATGCTTAGTCGCTCAGTTGTGCATGAGTCTTTGCAATCCCATGGAATGTAGCCTACCAGGCTCTTCTGTTCATGGACATTCTCCAGGCAAGAATACTGAAATGGGTTGCCATGCCCTCCTCCAGAGGATCTTCCCAAATCAGGGATCAAACCCAGGTCTCCTGCATTGCAGGTGGTTTCTTTACCGACTAAGCCACCAGGGAAGCCCATAAGTAAATATCCTACTGCTTAATAGGATTATCCTACCGCTTAATGTTTTGCTGTTGTTCAGTCCCTAAGTTGAGTCTAACTCTTTGTGACCCCATGGACTGTAGCACACCAGTCTCCCCTGCCCTTCACTATCTTCTGGAGCTTGCTCAAACTCATATCCATTGAGTCAGGGATGCCACCCAACCATTCATCCTGTCTTTCCCTTCTTCTGCGCTCAGTCTTTCCCAGCATCAGAGTCTTTTCCAATGAATTGGCTCTTCGCATCAGGTGGCCAAAGTATTGGAGCTTCAGCTTCACCATCAGTCTTTCCAATCAATATTCAGAATTGATTTCCTTTAGGATTGACTGCTTTGAAAATTTCCTTGCATTCTAAGGGACTCTCAAGAGGCTTCTCCAGCACCACAATTTGAAAGCATCAGTTCTTCAGTGCTCAGCCATCTTTATGGCCCAACTCTCATATCTGTACATGACTACTGGAAAAAGTATAGCTTTGACTATAGGGGCATTGTCAGCAAAGTGATGTCTGCTTTTTAATATGCTATCTAGATTAGTCATAGTTTTCCTTCCAAGGATCAAGCGTCTTTTAATTTCATGGCTGCAGTCACCATCTGCAGTGATTTTGGAGCCCAAGAAAAGAAAATCTGTTACTATTTCCATGTTTTCTCTTTCTATTTGCCATGAAGTGATGGGTCTGGATGCCATGATTTTCGTTTTCAGAAAGTTGAGTTTTAAACCAGCTTTCATTTTCGGAAAGTTGAGTTTTAAACCAGTTCCCCTCTTTTACCCTTGGCGAGAGATTTTTAGTTCTTCTTCACTTTCTGCCATTAGAATGATATCATCTGCGTATCTGAGGTTACTGATATTTTTCCTGGTAATCTTGATTCCAGCTTGTGCTTCATCCAGCAGGCATTTCACATAATATACTCTGCATGGAAGTTAAATAAGCAGAGTGACAATATACAGACTTGCTGTACTCCTTACCCAATTTAGAATTGGTCCATTGTCTTATGTCTGGTTCTAACTATTGCTTCTTGTCCTGCATATGGGTTTCTCCAGAGACAAGTAAGGTGGTCTGGTATTCCCATTTCTTTAAGAATTTTCTACAGTTTATTTTGATCCACACAGTCAAAGGCTTTAGACTAGTTAATGAAGAAGATTTTTTTTTTTCTAGAATTCCCTTGCTTTCTCTATGATCCAATGGTTGTTGGCATTTGATCTTTGGTTCCTCTGCCTTTTCTAAATCCAAGTTGCACAACTGGATGTTCTAGGTACATGTACTGCATAAGCCTAGCTTGAAGGATTTTTAGTATAATCTTGTTAGCATGTGAAATGAGCACAATTGTATGGCAGTGTGAAAATTCTTTGGCATTGTTCTTCTTTGGGATTGGAATGAAAACTGACGTTTCCAGTCCTGTGGCCACTGCTGAGATTTCCAAATTTGCTGACATATTGACTGTAGCACTTTAACAGCATCATCTTTTAGGATTAGAAATAGCTCAACTGAAATTCCATCACCTCCACTAGTTTTGTTCGTAGTGATGCTTCTTAAGGCCCACTTGACTTCACATTCCAGGATGTCTGGCTATAGGCGAGTGATCACACCATTGTGGTTATACAGGTCACGCCATTGTGGTTATACAGGTCATTAAGACCTTTTTTGTATAGTTCTTCTGTGTATTCTTCCCACCTCTTGTTAATCTCTTCTGCTTCTCTTAGATCCCTGCCGTTTCTGTCCTTTATTAAGCCCATCCTTGCATGAAATATTCCCTTGGTGTCTCCAATTTCCTTGACGAGATCTCTAGTCTTTACCATCCTATTGTTTTCCTCTATTTCTTTGCACTGTTCACTTAAGAAGGCTTTATCTCTCCTTTCTATTCTCTGAATCTCTGCATTCAATTGAGTATATCTTTCTTTCTTCCTTGCCTTCTCTTTTCTTATTTTCTCAGATATTTGTAAAGCCTTCTCAGGCAACTACTTTGCCTTCTTGCATTTGTTTTCCTGTGGGATGGTTTTGGTCACCACCTCTTGTATATTCTTATGAATCTCCATCCATAGTTCTTCAGGCACTCTGTCTATCAGATCTAATCCCTTGAATTTGTCACCTCTGTTGTATAATCATAAAGTATTTGATTTAGATCATACATGAATGCCCTAGTGGTTTTCCGTACTTCAATTTAAGTCTGAATTTTGCTATAAGTAGTTCATGATCTGAGCCACAGTCCTCTCTATGTTGCTGACTATATACCTTCTCCATCTTGGGCTACAATGAATATAATCAGTCTGATTTCAGTTTTGACCATCTATTGATGTCCATGTGTAGGGTCGTCTCTTGTGTTGTTGGGAAAGGATGTGTGCTATGAACAATGTGTTCTCTTGGCAAAACTCTGTTCTGTCAGTCTTTCCCCTCCTTCGTTTTGTACTCCAAGTACAAAATGTACCATGTAGGAAAACACAATTATTGAACTTAGATTGATAATGAAGTATAATAGATAGATATTTTTATTTGTTATTTTTATTTGACAATTTCAGATGTCACTATCTCAGACGAAAATTAGTGAAAAGTTAATTTGAGGAGATATATTTACCTGTTTATGACATATATCATTGTTCCCCTTTTTAAGTGAATGCCATGAAAATAAAATAATTATATCATACAGCTGTGTCCACATTTTATGATAAATGGTTTTCAGTGAAATATTTTGAACATTAATTCATAGAAGTGGACTATAAATCTGTACATTGTTGAATTGGTCCATTCAATAAGCATTAATTAGGTTGCTATAATCTTTGCTACAGAAACAGGTAAACTGCAGTCATTTAACACAGTAGTTCATTTCTTGCTCACATTACAATCTGTTCAGGTTTCAGAGCCCTCCTTCATCACCACCCAGGGTGGCCTCTAAGGTTGCATTGACATGGGAATAGAAGTCTGATTTTTAAATTCCTCAGCCTGGAAATGACACATTTACTTTTACTCACAGTCCATTAGGCCAAAATTATTTCTGTGGCTCCCAACCAAATGCATAGAGCCTGGAAATTGTAGTGGAGATTATGCAATATCGGGTAAACACTAACTCTCTCCAAGTTCCAAGCTGTTATGTTTGATCTGTGGACTCCAGACAGACCCCCATCAAAACCCATTTGGATGTCAAGACTACTGATGTCACACAGCCACTACAAACTTGTGAAGACAGTTATTACTCACAAGGTACTGAAGAAAGCAAGGCAAGCACTAAGCAGGTCTCAGAATGGCTGAGTGGCTTTAGGAAAAGTGGGAGCAAGAGACCCTGACTAGCTCTGTGGTGAGGGAGGGAACCAGTGTGCTCTGTCTCTCTCTATCAGCTGGCCCATACATGGAGCAGAAAGAAAGGCAGGAGGTGGGGCGAACAACATAAATGGAGTGAGGTTCCTTATGACACCATGCCAGTATTTCTTCAGGTTATTACTCTTAACCCAGTTCCAAAAGCATGCATAAGCATATTTTATGTGCTTTGCTAGGCACTCTCAGCATACGATTATCATTTGGGTAAATCCTCTACATTCAAGTAATGCAAATTCTATTTTTCAGTTTCTGCTTTCTTTTTTCTGAGTAAAAGCCATCAGTGGTCTTTACATGCAAAATAATTTTCTAAACAAATCCTGATCAGGGCATAGATTATTTAAGAAACTTCAGTCCACTATTTGGAGGGATCACAATTAGTCATGCCATCATAGATCCAGCATTCTGGAAGAACACTTGGCATCTCCATGTTCACTGGATCACAAAATTTCTCCGTTACCTCCTCTCTCTCCTACTTAATATTTTTTGGTTTTTGTTACCTGTCTCAGTCTCTAGTGTTATTGTCCTTTCATCTTCTGTCTTGACCATAGCAACAAGCTCATGTCTCATCTTCCTGAGTCCACTCTGACTCCTTGTCTAGTTCATCCTCTATATTTTAATAGCTAAGCTCTCTAGCCTCATCTTATTCCATTACCCCTTTCATATCTTCTCATAAGCCATGCTGACCTTTTTCTAGTTCTCAAAGACTCCGTCCTCTCTCCCCACTCAAAGCCTTTGTACATGTTATCCCCTCTTCCTTGAATGCTCATTTTCCTCTCTCTTCAGTTGACAAACTCTTCCTTATCTTTCAGTCTCAGCTCAAACATGTCCCTAAAGAAATCTTCCTCCATCTCCTTATTGTTCTAGGCAGTCCCCCTTCTTGCAATCTCTTAAGTACACCCTTTATTTACTTTATCTTCATAGTCCTTGCCTTCTATTGTAGTAATATTTTCCTTTTTGTCCTCTCCTTTACACTGTGATCTACATGATGCAGCAAGTCTAAAACTTTGGCTATTTTATTTAACTTGTATCCTCAGCATATAGATAGCATCATAGGGTTTACAATAATAGTAAGTTAGCCTCTTTCTGGGACCAAATCCCTGCTCTAAACAAAGGTATACCTTGTATTAGATTTAATAACAGCCATTTCAAGATATTGGACAGAATAAGTACATCATAAGTGTTTGCTCAATGAACCTCAGTCTTTAATATAAGTGTGGAGTGGGCAAGCAGGCCCTATTGCAAAACCACTTTGGTAGCAATTGGGGTAAGGAGTGACTGTCAAGTTACCACAGAAATGATGAGGGCTGAATATAAATATTACCATGAGAATGTGAGAAGAGAAAATATGATTGGGTTTTAGTGGCAGAATTGGTTCCAAATTAACTTGGGAAATCATAATAGAGGGTTGTAGAACAACTTCAAAGTTCTTAACATTAGTAACTAGGGTAAAGATATTCCCCAACATTGGAAGAAAAATGATGCTACTAGACAAATTCTCATTATGCTTCTTCTTTGACTGTTTTGCTAGATAGATGTAAACGCTAATCTGTTTTCTTTTATAATTGGTGTGGTTGATGTTTCTCACTAGCACTGTAATGATGTTAGGGAGTATTTTGTTGCCACATAAAACCCCATGATCTAAAATATAGTTCAGAGATGTGCTACGCAAGGAGAAAAACAAATTGTATTTCTGAGGAGGGCAAGATGGACGAGGTGTGTTTTTTGTTTGTTATCAAGTTTTCCTTTCTTAAACCACTGTTAATTTCTGTGTAACCCTAGAATGAGAGAAGTGTAATTGTTTTCAGATTTAAGAGGTGTAATGTTCCTTTCGTGTTAAAGACATTCTAATATAAAGAAATGTGTATTATTTAAAAGAATACTTAAGTCACTTATGAGTTTAGTTCAGTTGCTCAGTCATGTCCGACTCTTTGCGACCCCATGAACTGCAGCATGTCAGGCCTCCCTGTCTATCACCACTCCCCGAGTTCACCCAAATTCATGTCCATCGAGTCGGTGATGCCATCCAGCCATCTCATCCTCTGTCGTCCCCTTCTCCTCCAATCCCTCCCAGCATCAGAGTCTTTTCCAATGAGTCAACTTTTCTCATGAGGTGGCCAAAGTACTGGAGTTTCAGCTTTAGCACCAGTCCTTCCAAAGAACACCCAAGACTGATCTCCTTTAGAATGGACTGGTTGGATCTCCTTGCAGTCCAAGGGAATCTCGAGTCTTCTCCAACACCACAGTTCAAAAGCATCAATTATTCAGCACTCAGCTTTCTTCACAGTCCAAATTTCACATCCATACATGACCACTGGTAAAACCATAGCCTCGACTAGACAGGCCTTTGTTGGCAAAGTAATGTCTCTGCCTTTAAAAAAAGTATCATAAACCATGGTAAAGAAAACAATTCAGTTATATGAAATGCAAACCTATTTCATCATAATCCTGATTCATATCAGATATAGGATATTGTCTAGATAATTAGCTTTCAATGGAAATGGTGGGACTAAAAGAAACACTGTAGACTACTAGAGAAAGATTGTTGATTGACCATATTTAAATAACAGTAGGGACTTAACTGACAGTTCAGTGATTAAGAGTTCAGTTCAGTTCAGTTCAGTCACTCAGTCGTGTCTGACTCTTTGTGACCCCATGATGAATCACAGCACTCCAGGCCTCCCTGTCCATCACCATCTCCCGGCGTTCACTCAGACTTACGTCCATCAAGTCCGTGATGCCATCCAGCCATCTCATCCTCTGTCGTCCCCTTCTCCTCCTGCACCCAATCCCTCTCAGCATCAGAATCTTTTCCAATGAGTCAACACTTCGCATGAGGTGGCCAAAGTACTGGAGTTTCAGCTTGAGCATTATTCCTTTCAAAGAAATCCCAGGGTTGATCTCCTTCAGAATGGACTGGTTGCATCTCCTTGCAGTCCAAGGGACACTCAAGAGTCTTCTCCAACACCACAGTTGAAAAGCATCAATTCTTTGGTGCTCGCCTTCTTCACAGACCAACTCACATCCATACATGACCACAGGAAAATCCATAGCCTTGATTAGACGGACCTTAGTCGGCAAAGTAATGTCTCTGCTTTTTTTTTTTTTTTTTCTTACAAAACATAGAAAGTTTTATTTTTATTTTTTTTAATTAATTTTTCTTTTTTAGTTTGTTTTGCTTTACAATACTGTATTCGTTTTGCTACACATCGACATGGATCAGCCACGAGTGTACATGAATTCCCAATCCTGACCTCCCCACTCCCGCCCCACACCTTCTCTCTGGATTATCCCCGTGCATCAGTCCCAGGCATCCTGCATCCTTCATCGAACCTAGACCGGCGATTTGTTTCACTTATGATATCATACATGTTACACTGCCACTCTCCCAAATCATCCCACCCTCTCCCTCTCCCACAGAGTCCAAAAGGCTGTTCTATACATCTGTGTCTCTTTTGCTGTCTCGCGTACAGGTTTATCATTACCATCATTCTAAATTCCATATATATGTGTAAGTATACTGTATTGGTGTTTTTCTGTCTGGCTTACTTCACTCTGTATAATCGGCTCCAGCTTCATCCACCTCCTTAGAACTGATTCAAATGTATTCTTTTTAATGGCTGAGTAATACTCCACTGTGTATATATGCCACAGCTTTCCTATCCATTCATTTGCTGAAGGACATCTAGGTTGCTTCCATGTCTTGGCTATTATAAATAGTGCTGCGATGAACATTGGGTTACATATGTCTCTTTCAATTCTGGTTTCCTCGGTGTGTATGCCCAGCAGTGGGATTGCAGGGTCATAGGGCAGTTCTATTTGCAAATTTTTAAGGAATCTCCACACTGTTCTCCATAGTGGCTGTACTAATTTGCATTCCCACCAACAGTGTAAGAGAGCTCCCTTTTATCCACACCCTCTCCAGCATTTATTTCTTGTTGACTTTTGAATATACTATCTAGGTTGGTCATAACTTTTCTTCCAAGGAGTAAGGGTCTTTTAATTTCATGGCTGCAGTCACTTCTGCAGTGATTTTGGAGCCCCCCAAAATAAAGTCTGACACTGTTTCCACTGTTTCCCCATCTATTTCCCATGAAGTGATGGAAGATGCTCCCAATGCAGGGGGCATAGGCTTGATCCCTGTTTGAGGAAATAAGATTCTGCATGCCATAACGTGCGGCATAAAATATGTATGTGTGTGTATATATATATATATATAGTAAATAAATTTAAATAATGCAAATGCACATTGTTGTTCTTCTTCAGTCTCTCAGTTGTGTCTGACTCTTTGCAATCCCATGGACTGCAGCATGCCAGATTTCACTGTCATTAACCATCTCCTGGAGCTTGCTCAAACTCCTGTCCATTGAGTCGATGATTCCATACAACCATCTCATCCTCTGTTGTCCCCTTCTCCTCCTGACTTCAATGTTTCCCAGCAACAGAGTCCTTTCCAATGAGTCCGCTCTTCACATCAAGTGACCAAAGTATTGGCGCTTAAGCTTCAGCATCAATTATTCCAATGAATATTCAGAGTTGATTTCCTTTAGGATGATTTGATCTCAATGCTGTCCAAAGGACTCTCAAGAGTCTTCTCCAACACCACAGTTCAAAAGCATCAATTCTTGGGTGCTCAGCATTCTTTATGGTCTAACTCTCCAACCCATACACGAATACTGGAAAAAAACATAGTTTTGATATACTGGCCTTTTTCGGCAAAGTAATGTCTCTGCTGTTTAATATTCTGTCTAGTTTGGTCATAGCTATTCTTCCAAGGAGTAAGCATCTTTTCATTTCATGACTGCAGTCACCATCTGCAGTGATTTTGGAGCCCCCCCAAAATAAACTCAGTCACTGTTTTCACTGTTTCCCATCAATTTACCATGAAGTGATGGAATCAGATGCCATGATCTTAGTTTTTTGAATGTTGAATTTTAAACCAGCTTTTTCTCTCCTCTTTCACTTTCATCAGGAGACTCTTTAGTTCCTCTTTGCTTTCTGCCATAAGGGCAGTATCATCTGCATATCTGAGGTTATTGATGTACTCCTGGCAATATTGATTGCCTTCAATCTTGCTTGAATCTTGTGCTTTATCTGGTCTGGCATTTCACATATAAATTGAATAAACAGAGTGACAATATACAACCTTGATGTACTTCTTTCCCAGTTTAGAACCAGTTCATTGTACCATGTCCATTTCTAGTTATTATGTGTATACACACACACACACACACACACACACCCATACGTATATTTTCCTTGCTCAGGTTTAAGTCCCCAGACTAACAGGCCACCTGAATATTCACCAAATTAAAGAAAGACCCACATCAAAACTTGTGGTGAAATTTCCATCAGTAGGAAAAAAAAATGAGAAGACTGAAAAGGGGTTAACACTACAAAAAAGAGGCATCAAGTCTTATGAGACTTCTCCCAAGCAATACTAGATGATAGCAGACAAAGACGTTCATCCCTTCAAGGTTCTGAGGGAACACGTGTATACCTGTGGTGGATTCATGTTGATGTATGGCAAAACCAACACAATTTTGTAAAGTAATTAACCTCCAACTAAAATAAATAAATTTATATAAAAAATAAAAGATAAAAAAATAAAAATAATATAAAAAGAAATTCAACTTAGATATCTGTGCTCATCAATTGTAATATTCAAGTATGGGATCCAATGAAAGTTTATGAACTTAAAGAACTTAATCATGCCCCTTTCCTGTACCCTTTCTTTGGAGGGAGCTAGAAGATGTGCTCTATATGACAAGACAGTCATGTAAGGAGATTACACAGATTCATGCAACAGTGGATACTGTAAGGAATAGTGGTGAGAAGCCCAAAATGACCACTGTGGCAGACCTAGAGAGAGCAACCAGGCCAGACTGAAGCAAATGCTGGCAGATTCCAGGAATCTAGCCAAAGACAGATAACAGACGTGCTGATGGTACAATAGAAAAGCTCAGAAATTTCCAGCAGCTTCACATATGGCACATCAAAATTCTAGACCTACCCCAGAGAAGGTGCCATCACTAAAAAGGATCTACATTATTCAGTAGCCTCTAAATGCTAAGCTTGGAAGTAAAACACAGATGCCCATGACATTTCACAGCTAAGGACTCTCCAATTATATATCAGTATAAAGGACACAAGCTTTACACAAATGTAAGCACAGTGGTTAGGGTAGTAAACTGCCTTAGTGTCTTTAGTTATGGGGTTAGATAACAAAATATATGTAATTATTAGAGAATAACAGATAAGAAAGAAAGATAAACTGCATTTTGTGGAATAAGAAATGTAGATTCAAGTACATTATTTTAAGTCACTAAGGTGACTTAAAACAGAGGGACTTCAACTGGGATATGTCAGAAAAAGTAGAGGATGTAAATCAGTTAAAAAATTTTTTTCATAACAGGAAGTTCATGGATGATGTTTAAGTTGATATATAAATAAATATTAAGTCATAATTTGATACATAGAGGTAACCCAAAAAAAAAATTTTTAAGAGTTTGCAATTAATTGCCTCTGTAAAGTAGAGGCATAGGCAAAACCTTGGGAAGGAAGCTCTGACTCTTTATTCATTGAAAGCTTTAATTTGATTTTTTTACCCTAGTATGTATTACTTGATAAAAATAAAATAAATTATTATACTAACTGATAACAAATGTATAAACCTTCTCATTATTTTAAAATTTTAAAAATACAGAAAAATTAAAAAGAAAGCCATTAACACATAGATGTATATTGTGGGTTGAATTGTGTCCCCTCAAAACTCATTAGTTGAAGTTCTAACCCCCAGTACTTCAGAATGTTATCTTAATTGTAGACAGGATCTTTACAGAGGTAATCAAGTTAAAGCAAGTTCCTTAATGTGGGCCCCAATATAATTTGGCTTCAGTTCAGCTCATTTCAGTTCAGTTGCTTAGTCGTGTCCCATTCTTTGCAAACCCATGAAGTGCAGCACGCCAGGCCTCCCTGTCCATCATCAATTCCCAGAGTTCACTCAAAATCATGTCCATCAAGTCGGTGATGCCATCCAGCCATCTCATCCTCTGTCATTCCTTTTTCCTCCTGCCCCCAATCCCTCCAGCATCAGAGTCTTTTCCAATGAGCCAACTCTTCGCATGAGGTGGCCAAAGTACTGGAGTTTCAGCTTTAACATCATTCCTTCCAAAGAACACCAAGGACTGATCTTTAGAATGGACTGGTTATATCTCGTTGAAGTCAATGGGACTCTCAAGAGTCTTCTCCAACACCATAGTTCAAAAGCATAAATTCTTTGGCACTCAGCTTTCTTCACAATTTAACTCTCACATCCATACATGACCACAGGAAAAACCATAGTCTTGACTCGACAGACCTTTGTTGGCAAAGTAATGTCTCTGCTTTTAAATATGCTATCTAGGTTGATCATAACTTTTCTTCCAAGGAGTAAGTGTCTTTTAATTTTATGACTGCAATGACCATCTGCAATGATTTTGGAGCCCCAAAAAATAAAGTCTGACACTGTTTCTAATGTTTCCCCATCTATTTCCCATGAAGTGATGGGACCAGATGCCATGGTCTTCGTTTTCTGAATGGTGAGCTTTAAGCCAACATTTTTACTCTCCTGTTTCACTTTCATCAAGAGGCTTTTTAGTTCCTCTTCACTTTCTGCCATAAGGGTGGTGTCACCTGCGTATCTGAGGTTATTAATATTTCTCCTGGCAATCTTGATTCCAGCTTGTGTTTCTTCCAGTCCAGCGTTTCTCATGATGTACTCTGCATATAAGTTAAATAAGCAGATTGACAATATACAGCTTTGACGTACTCCTTTTCCTATTTGGAACCAGTCTGTTGTTCCATGTCTAGTTCTAACTGTTGCTTCCTGACCTGCATATAGGTTTCTCAAGAGGCAGGTCAGGTGGTCTGGTATTCCCTTCTCTTTCAGAATTTTAATGACTTTCTTGGAAGGCCTTACAAATAGCTGTGAAAAGAAAATAAGCAAAAAGCAAAGGAAAAAGGAAAGATATAGGCATCTGGATGCAGAGTTCCAAAGAATAGCAAGAAGTGATAAGAAAGCCTTCTTCAGCGATCAGTGCAAATAAATGGAGGAAAAAAAAAAAAAAACGAATGGGAAAGACTAGATATCTCTTCAAGAAAATTAGAGATACGAAGGGAACATTTCATGCAAAGAATGGGCTCGATAAAGGACAGAAATGGTCTGGACCTAACAGAAGCAGAAGTTATTAAGAAGATGTGGCAAGAATACAAGGAAGAAATGTACAAAAAAGATCTTCATGACCCAGATAATCACCGTGATATAGCTGTGAAAAGAAAATAAGCAAAAAGCAAAGGAAAAAGGAAAGATATAGGCATCTGGATGCAGAGTTCCAAAGAATAGCAAGAAGTGATAAGAAAGCCTTCTTCAGCGATCAGTGCAAATAAATGGAGGAAAAAAAAAAAAAAACAGAATGGGAAAGACTAGATATCTCTTCAAGAAAATTAGAGATACGAAGGGAACATTTCATGCAAAGAATGGGCTCGATAAAGGACAGAAATGGTCTGGACCTAACAGAAGCAGAAGTTATTAAGAAGATGTGGCAAGAATACAAGGAAGAAATGTACAAAAAAGATCTTCATGACCCAGATAATCACCGTGATGTGATCACTCATCTAGAGCTAGCCATCCTGGAATGTGAGGTCAAGTGGGCCTTAGAAAGCATCAATACAAACAAAGCTAGTAGAGATGATGGAATTCCAGTTGAGCTGTTTCAAATCCTGAAAGATGATGCTGTGAAAGTGTTGCACTAAACATGCCAGCATTCAGAAAACTCACCAGTGGCCACAGGACTGGAAATGGTCACTTTTTATTCCAATCCAAAAGAAAGGCAATGCCAAAGAATGCTCAAACTACCACACAATTGCACTCATCTCACATGCTAGTAATGTAATGCTGAAAATTCTCCAAGCCAGACTTCAGCAATACATCAACTGTGAACTTCCAGATATTCTAGCTGGTTTTAGAAAAGACAGAGGAACCAGAGATCAAATTGCCAACATCTGCTGGATCATGGAAAAAGCAAGAGAGTTCCAGAAAAACATCTATTTCTGCTTTAATTACTATGCTAAAGCCTTTGACT
The DNA here is from genome assembly GCA_006408695.1 of Aepyceros melampus. NCBI lineage: Eukaryota > Metazoa > Chordata > Mammalia > Artiodactyla > Bovidae > Aepyceros > Aepyceros melampus. Next base: position 14,801 of record SJXQ01011521.1, on the reverse strand, counting down.
GTGTGGATCACAATAATTTGGCTTATGTCCTTTTAAAAAGGGGAAATTTGGACACAGAGATAGACATAGAAGAAAGATAATGTGAACAGACACGGGTATAAGGCCACTATCTTTAAGTTAAGAAAAGAGTCCTGAAACAGATTCTTCCTTCAGAGGCTTCAGAAAGAATCAAACCTGCAGACACTTTGATCTCAGATTTCTGGCCTCCAAAAATATGAGACAACAAATTTCTCTTGTTTAAACCATTCAGATTGTGGTTCTTTGTGATAGCCACCCATGAAAGCTAACACAATGTATTTTCTTTCATTCATTCAGCACATATTTATGAAACACCTAAAATGTGTCAGGCACTTTTCTGGGCTTTGGGGATATAACATTAACAAAACCAACCAAAGTCAATTTATATTAACAAGGGATGGACATTGTTCCCCCATCTGTTTGTCATGAAGTGATGGGACTGGATGCCATTATCTTAGTTTTTTGACGGTTGAGTTTTAAGACAACTTTTTCATCTCCTCTTTCACTTTCATCAAGAGGCTCTAGTTCTTCTTCACTTTCTGTCATAAGGGTGGTGTCATCCGCCATAAGGGTGGTGTCATCCAAAATAATTTCAGGTGGTAACTGCAGCCACGGAGATAAAAGATGCTTGCTCCTTGGCAGAAAAGCTATGACCAACCTAGAAAACGTATTAAAATGAATAGACATTACTTTGACAACAAATGTCTATCTAGTTAAAGCTATGGTTTTTCAATTATTCATATATGGGTGTAAGAGTTGCACTATAAAGAAAGCTGAGTCCTCAAAAAATTGATACTTTTGAACCGTGATGTTGGAGAAGACTCTTGAGAGTCCCTCGAGCTGCAAAGAGATCCAAGCAGTCCATCCTAAAGGAAATCAGTCCTGAATATTCGTTGAAAGGATTGATGCTGGAACGGAAACTCCTATACTTTGGCCCTCCGATGTGAAGAACCGACTCCTTGGAAAAGATCCTGGTCCTGGGAAAGATTGAAGGTGGGAGGAGAATGGGACGACAGAGGATGAAATGGTTGGATAGCATCACCAACTCAATGGACTTGAGTTTGAGTAAGCTCTGGGAGTGAGTGATGGACAGGGAAGTCTGGGGTGCTGCAGTCCATGGGATCGCAAAGAGTTGAACATGACTGAGGGAGTGAACTGAACTGAAAAGAGGTAAAAAAAATATAGTGTTCAGTTTAACAAGGTTGCAGGGTACATGTGTGTTAGTTGCTTAGTCGTGTCTGACTTTGCAACCTCATGGACTGTAGCCCACCAGGCTCCTCTGTCCATGGAGTTCTCCAGGCAAGAATACTGGAGTGAATTACGATTTCCCTCTCCAGGGGATCTTCCCAACTCAGGGATTGAACCCAGGTCTCCTGCATTTCAGGCAGATTCTTTACCATCTGAGCTATAAGGAAGTCTTTCAGTATGTTTATAATTGTTTTGGTAAAAATAAAAACAAGAATGAGGATAGGGAATATGGCAGTGTACGTGGAGAAAACTTCTGTTTTGAATAGATTCTCAAGGAGAAACTTATGGAAAAAGTGACATTAGAGAAAAACCAGAACGAGGTCAAGGAGGAAGCTATGAGACTTTCTGGTCAAGATTCCCTCCAGTCTTGGTTTTCTTTGTATATAATTGTTTACAGTCATTTTTAGTTGGAAATATATGTTCCTATTGTAAATTTTTAAAACAATTCAAAAAATTCTTAAAAATATAGTTTCATTTGCAATGGAACATTCCAATCCTATTCCCCACTCTACCTTCAGCAGTATATTTTATACAGTTTCAGAAATATCTGTGAGTATACACATATGAATGTACATAAGTATTTTACCTAGATTGATTCATGCAGAAGATTCTGGTATATACCTTGATTTTTAATCTAACATATATATCCATAAACATTACAAAATTAGATTGTACTGCCTTATTTGATAACATATGACTGATGTGGGGAATCTTGGCAGAGTAAAAGTCTAAAAAATATTAGTAAAATATAATAAAACATACATTTGAACTCTGATTATTATAATATAAACTATGTATTTATGAAACTAGAATACAAAAATGAACATACAAACATTCAAATTTTGTGAATATTTTTTATTATCAATAGTAATTGCCCTTCTAAAATAGAATTAGAATTAGTTAAACATTTGAATTTATTTCCAAGTTTTTATTTTATTATTTTTATGATAAACCTGCTGTGGACTGAATTGTGCGCTTCCTAAATTCACATACATATTGAAGCCCTAACCCCCACTGTGATGCTATTTGGAGGTGGGCCTTTGGCAGATAATTAGGGTAAGATAAACTCATGAGGGTGGGGCCAAATGATGAGGTTAGTGCTCTAATAAAAAGTAGGAAGAACCACCAGAGAGCTCACCCTCTCTCTCTCACTTTCTGCATGTACTCATCTAGGAAAGACCATGCAAGCACTTGGTAAGAAAGTGGCCTCCTACAAGACAGGAAATTGTTCTCAGTGGGAAACAAATAAGCTGGCACCTTGATCTTGGGTTTCCAACCTCCAGAGCTGTAAAAATAAATTTCTGTTATTTAAGTATTTTGTATGTCAGCCCCAGCTATATAAGATCAAAACTGTGATGGGAATGTTTCCATTTTTTACCTTATTGGATTATTTTTTAGTATAACTTAGTAAGAGCACAATTGATATATGATTACTGTTTTGGGGGCTTTTAAACAAGGTAAATTGCCAGCTTTCCTTCCAAATGGTACCTACTTATACTCCCAACAGAAACATGCCTTCAAGCTTCCACTACAGATTTAAATTTGTCATTCTGTTTAGATTTGAGAGGAAGTTGGTGAGTTAAATACCTTATTTTAAGATTTTCTTGGATTTTTTCTTGGATTTTCATTAATCCACTGTCTACAATTAATGTAACTCCTGAAATGTGTTATTTAAGGATCTTCAGAGAATGCCAAGAAAATCTGAACAAATGAGGAAAGCACCCTATCACAAGTTGATACAGAAGCCATATTGGATGACCACAGAAATTTACATTTAGGCCTGATTAGTTATTAATAGAATTGTGACTAGGATTTATCAGCTCCTGTGTTCTCATTCTAGGTTAATTAGAGAGAAATTGTAGTATACAATCTAGAAGAAATATTGAGAAATTTTCCTTTTAAAATTGGTACCTCATTCAAATTTAATATGTTTGAATTGCCAACAATCTTACTAAGGTTGTGGTTTCTATACATGAATTGGATGTGGAAAAGTACAGATGGCATAAGAGTAGAGAAGCAGGAGTCAATAATTGTCAATTTGAGGATAGTTCATCCAAAAACTCAATGTGTAATCTTTGACAAGTCAGTTCACTGTTTTAGGACACACATCTTTCATTAGATCACTGTTTCCAAGATCCTCCTAATCCTTTGTAAGAAGATTTAAGGAGCAGTTAGACAATTGACAATTTCACCTTTTTCTTCTATACAAATAAGTCTACTATAAATAATAGTAGACGGTAGTACTGATATACTAAAAGTACAAGTTTTTAAAAAATCTGAAATTAGCTACTAATAGTATAAATATCACTCTCTCTCTACAGAAATTAATTCTGCATGTAGTATTACATTTAGATTTTAATGTAAATACAGATTCACTACAAGTTAGAAAAATGTTTCTTTAAATCATTTTACCGAGACATTAAGTGCTATTTATAAATAGTTTCCATCTCTTTGCAGGTTACATCAGATTTGAACTTGTGTTCTTGAACTGAAAAATCTAGATCTAAACTAGTTAGAAATTTGAAATCTGGTTTCCTAGTCTATGTGTGTAACTGAGCTTATTTTTTTCAGAGATTAGAGTTTGAAGTTATTGACTTGAGTTAAATACCCAGCTCTGTTGCTTATTAGATTTGTGAACTTGGAAAAGTTTCATAAACCTTATTTGGCCTAGTTTCTCATTTTTTAAATAACTAAAATGATAACAACATTAACTATTATACTTTCTAATGTTTTTAGAATAATGCTTGGAGCATTATATGGGTTTCCCTGGCAGCTCAGCTGGTAAAGAATCAGCCTACAATGCAGGAGACTATATAGTTCAATTCCTGGGTCTGAAGATCCACTGGAGAAGGGATAGGCTACCCAATCCAGTATTCATCTTCACAACAGAATCCATCTTCACAACACCATCTCTGCTTCCTGATAAGCCTCACATACTTGTACCTTTATGAAAATTGGTTGACTACCAGGTTTAGCAGAGATCTGTTAATGATTGAGATTAGGCATTTCACCAAGGGACATCAATAAACAGTTCTAGACTCTAGATGAGCGTATGATAATAATATGATGAAGTATTAAAATTCAATTATTAATGACTACTATTTATTGAAGCCTCATGATATACCAGATATTGCACTAGGTAAATTATAAACTCATAAGCTGCTCTTAAATTTGAACGGTATCTCTGCTTTGAAGAAGAATGAACTCAAGCTTAGAAATGAACAATTTGCCAAAAGTCATACAGCTAGTACATCGAAGCTGGGGTTTAAAGCCAGATCATCTTGATTTTGAATCCCATGCTCTGTTCACCACACAAGAAAGCTACCATGATTGTCAATCATTATTATGTAAAAAATATTACTAATGGGGGAAAAATTCTTTGCCAGTGGAAAAATTTTCATTGTAAAGGTTTGTCTCATTTTAATACCATGATATATTATTGTAATTCTAGAAAGACAGTATTTTTTTTTCTGACCTGAGCCATGATTATTCCATCTACACTATAAAAGATTACAATCTTAAATTTAGCCAATGAAGCATTATGAAGAAAATAATTTACAAGATGGATAATTTCATAATAAATATATCAGCTTAAGTGCCTTAAGGTTGGAAATAGTTTTTCCATGATGGAAGAATCAAAATGGAATGTAATATACATAGATGAAGAATAACAGTTCAAAGCCAGGCATCTCTAACTTTAGTGAGAATAGTTTTCCCTTAAATTACTATTGCAAAACTCAATAATAGAATCTATTTGCTGCCAGAAATATATTTATAGAAACTGCAGTTTATTATAATTAAACTGATTTATTTGCTTTCTAGTTTATTTGGCTGAGTATTTTCTTGAAATTGAAGACAAACTGGAAATGTAATTTACCAATCTATACATTATTACAGCATATTTCATACTCTGTGGCTTTTAAAAGTGTGTTTCAAATATCAGTGGTGAAAGTACTCTGTTTATACTAGGCATTGAAAATGTGGATTATTTAAAGCTGAACTGGGGGATCAGAATTCACTCTAAAGCAGGTTATAAGTGGTTCAGAATGGCCCTAGGAATTTAATATTCATCACTCATGAAAGGATCAACGAGGAACTAAATTCTATGGGATACCAAGGGTTTTTCTATGTTGGTCACTTATCAACTTGGACATTCAGAAATAGATGTTTTACACTGTATGTGATTCATAAACATAGGAATCAAGATTGTTTCCTTGCTTATTTTTTCCTGATGGATATATGAGCTTTCTATGAACACTGAAGTTTCAATGATCACAAGCTGGAATCAAGATTGCCAGGAAAAATGTCAACTTCAGATATGCAGATGATACCACTGTAATGGAAGAAAGTGAATAGAATTAAAAAGCCTCTTGATGAGGGTGAAAGAGGAGAGTGAAAAGCTGACTTAAAACTCAGCATTCAAAAAACTAAATCTTGGCATCCGGTCCCATCACTTCATGACAAATAGAAGGGGAAAACATGGAAACACTGACAGATTTTATTTTCTTGGGCTCCAAAATCACTGCACATGGTGACTGCAGCCACAAAATTCAAAGACACTTTCTCTTTGGAAAGAAAACTAAGATAAACCTAAACAGTATATTATAAAGCAGAGACATCACTTTTCCAATGAAGTCCACATTAATCAAAGCTGTAGCTTTTCCAGTAGTTCTGTATGGACATGAGAGTTAGACCATAAAGAAAGCTGAGCGCTGAAGAATTAATGCTTTTGGAGAAAGTAAAGTGGTGTTGGAGAAGACTCTTGAGAGTCCCTTGGACTGTAAGGAGATCAAACCAGTCAATCCTAAAGGAAATCAGTTCTGAATATTTATTTATTTATTGGAAGGACTGATGCTGAAGTTGAAGGTCCAATACTTTGGCCACCTGATGTGAAGAACCAGATCATTGGAAAAGACCCTGATGCTTGGAAAGATTGAAGGCAAAGGAGAAAAGGGAAGCAGAGGATGAGATGGTTAGATAGCATCACCAACTCAATGAATATGAACTTGAGCAAACTCTAGGAGATAGTGGAGCCTGGTGTGCTACTGTGCATGAGGTTGCAAAGAGTCAGACACGACTTAGCAACTAAACACAATGAACCCTGAGTTTGAAACTGGATGCTGCTGCTTGTTAGCTATATGAGTTTGGGGAAATGATTTACTTCTCTCAGATTGAGGTTGCCTTTTCACCTATGAAAAGTGCTAACAGAACTCTAGGTTAGCTGCCATATGCCCAGTCCCAGAGGATGAATCATGATTACCCTAAGTTAGTGTTCCTCAATGAGGACATTGTCATTATGAGTGGAGTAATTCTTCCTTGTGAGGTTCTGCCCCCAGCATTACAAGATGTTGCCCACACCTGGCACCAGGGCAGTTCCGCAGGTGTCACTTTCTTGATACTTTCTCTTCATACTTTCAGTGAGAATAATGTATTAAGGTCAGTTCAGTCGCTCAGTCGTGTCTAACTCTTTGCGACCCCATGAATCGCAGCATGCCAGGCCTCCCTGTCCATCACCATCTCCTGAAGTTCACTCAGACTCAGGTCCATCGAGTCTGTGATGCCATCCAGCCATCTCATCCTTGATAGGAGCAGTGTAATCTATCTTGCAACCTTGAGGGGAAGGCTAAGAGGTTCTTGAGAGGCTGACCCAAGATCTTGATATCTTTGAATCACCAGACTATCCCTGTATACTTCTTGAACAATATAATACTGTCTTAATTACTATGCCTATAGTAATTACTTAGTATACTTGAACTTATCTTAATACATTTCATCCTCCCAATTTTTCTTCTTCACAGTTGTCATGGTTATGCTTTTCCCTTTCAACTTCCATGCAGAGTTTAGTTGACTTTTGTCAAGTTCCGTTGAAACCCCAGTTAGATTTTTTATTTGAATTAAAACTATAAATTAAGGAGAAGCAACATCCTTAAAATAATGTGTCTTCCAGTCTATGAACATGATATCTTCCCTCATTAAATTTGATGTGCTTTAATATCTTCCAATAAAGTCATGTTTTTAGATGTTGTACATATTTAGATATATCCCTAAATATCTTCATGTTTTACCCACTCCTTTGTAAATAAAAACCTTTTAGTATTATCATTATGAAACACTTCAAGTGCATGCAAAAGTAGGGATAATACCATGGCACACATGCTTCAGTAAATATCAACTCAAGGCCTTGTTTTTCCATCTGTATCCTTCAGCTTTACCTCTTCCAATTTTATTATTTTGAAACAAATCTCATATCAGGTAATTGAGCATTGAGAAGAAGAATTTCAATGGATCGAAACATTCTAATTACTTTTTTGACATGACTCTTTTATAGGTGGTGTTTTGTCATTCTGTCCAAAGACAAAAAATCTTTGATTTTCTGTGTTCTTTCTTTCTTTCTTTCTTTTCTTTTTTTTTTTTTTGTGAAGTTAGTGGCCATTGATTATAGCTGCCTAGATTCATGACTTCTTTAAGTGTTGTACAATGCTGATATTTGATTTTTTCATTCTTTCTACATTTATGAACTGTGATGACATTTTAAAAAAGAAACCTTTTTCTCACCATCTGCTTGTCAAGCAAATGACAGTTTGGCCAGTGAAGAAATAATGATCCCTTTATAGATTCAGACACTCTATTACTTAGACAGCAAAAGCAAGGTCAGCAATGGTGTCAGCTCCTCACATAACATGTGCCATGGGATAACACTCAAAGAAAGGGGTCAGATGACAACACAAGTGGTGGGACACCCGGTTGCTGAATTTTGTAGCCTGAAACACTAGCGTAATGGGGAGAGGAGTGAGGCAGAACTTGGGATGTAATTGAAACTGCCTCGTAACAGCCTCTCTAAAGACAGAGAGGCTGGTGAGTAAGAAATAGCTTCATGGCAGCTCCTTATAAATTATCTGTTATTCCATGTTCCAGAACGTCATGGTTGTGTGCTCCCGAGAATTAGGTAAGCAGCAGTTAAAGCTTGTCTGCATGGTTTGTATAGATATATGCAAGGTCATTAGGGTGCTGGCACGGAGCAGTTCTCTTAAGACCCTAGCGTATAATAGATAGAGGAAAAGTGGAGAAAGTACTTGAATACTTCCTTTTATTTTCCAGTTTTCAGAATAAGATATTGCTTCCCTAGTGTCTTTCAAATGTAATCTATGATAAAATTTATTTTAATTAAAATATCAACTTAAACATATTCAATGTGTTCAAATCAATTGCAGTTATTGTCCTTATTAATGCTCAAATTATTCAATTGTAGGCTGGTGGGCTCCCAATCAAGCTGGTTCTGAAGTCCTTTTATATTATCCTGCTAGTCTTTGCTAGCCTCCTCAATTACTAGGTATAAGATCTGCAAGATTCATCTAATATATTTCCTGTCTCTAACCTCAGATCAGTTATTTATTAAGTATCTGGACTTCTTTTATTTTGAATAACATTTAGAGACTATTATATGGGTATCAGGTGTGTTCATTTATAATGTGTTTTTTTCTTTTTCTTTATACCTTGTCAATAGAAAGTTCCAGGAAATAAAAATTTTTTAAAATACAATACTTCAGAATTTTATACTGATATTTCCAAATCAAATACAGGGCCACAACTTTTTTATGTAGCCAACCCACTCCAGTATTCTTGCCTGGAGAATCCCATGGACGGAGGAGCCTGGTGGGCTACAGTCCATGGGGTCACAAAGAGTTGGACACGACTGAGCGACTTAACTAACTAATCAGTCTTTCCTCCATATCGTTCTTCCATGACAAAGCACTTGTTCTCAAAGATGAAAAAGAATGGCTCTCCTTTTAAATCTCATGATATTCACAAGATGGTCTTTGAATGACAAAACTGACACTGACATCAAAAAATATCATTTTAAATCACTTAAAACATTTTTAGTTGTTTGTTTAATTAAGGTATATATTATTTTAAAGAAATAATGCATTATGAGTTAATACTGATATTTCAAATTAAATTTAGGGTTATAGGGTTTTTACTTAACTTTTTTGATCTATAATTTTTGTCTTTTTCTTTTTTTCCCCTTGGTTGCACTGCTTTGTATGTGGGATCTTAGTTCCCAAACCAGAAATCAAATCCAGGACCTTGACAGTGAAAGCAGAGTCCTAACCACTGGACTGTCAGGGGATTCTGTCTTTTTGTACTGAAAAATATTTTTTCTTAATGAAATAATTTATTTTATGTGTGTGTGTACATATATTTGTGTGTGTGTGTATGTGAGAGATTAAAGCATCTGTCTGCAATGCGGGAGACCTGGGTTCAATCCCTGGGTTGGGGAGATCCCCTGGAGAAGGAAATGGCAACCCACTCCAGTATTCTTGCCTGGAGAATCCCATGTACAGAGGAGCCTGGTGGGCTACAGTCCATGGGGTCGCAAAAAGTCGGACACGACTGAGCGACTTCACTTTCACTTTCACTCAATGTGGCAGTGCTAGTGGTAAAGATCCACCTGCCAATGCAGGAAAGGAGTTGCAAGAGACATGGGTTTAATCCCTGGGTCAGGAAGATCTCCTGGAAGAGGTAATCACTACATGTTACAGTATTCTTGCCCGGAAAACCCCATGGACAGAGGAGACTGGTGGGCTACTGAACAACAGCAATTACTAGTGTTATTATTAATATTATCATCATTACTTCTAAATGAAGTCATTTCACAAGTGCTTGCTATATTCTTAGCCTTATTTCCCATTATACTCTTCATGAGGTATAATTATCAGTGCAGTGAATTGAAATGAGGTCAGATTCTTCAAATAAATAAATCTATGTTAAAAATCTGATTTCAACTAAAATTAGCTTTGTATCATAAGCATGTTATTTAAATTTTCCACTTTATTGAGGTATAAATGACATAAAAATTATATATATTTATGTTACACAATGTGATTATTTAATATACATATAATACTGTGAAATGATTACCACCATGAAGTTAATTAGCATATACATCACTTCACAGAATTACCATGTTTTTGTGTGTGGTGAGATAATTGAAAATTTACTTGCTTAGCAAATTTCTAGTATACAGCATGATATTAACCATAGTCGCCATGCTGTACATTAGATCCTCAGAACTTATTGATTTTATAATTGAAAATTTGTAGCCTTTGACCAACATTCAGTGTTCATTTGAGCAACCCTATTAGCCCTTGGTAACCACCAATTTACCCTAGGTTCTATGAGTTTGACTTTTTTAGATTCCACATATAATTGAGATGATTATTTATCTTTCTGTGTCTGGCTTATTAGCATAATGTCCTCCAGGTTCAACCATGTTGCCACAAATGACAAATATGCTTTTTTAAGACTGAATATTATTCCACTGTAAATATATAGATCTTATCTTTTTTATCCATTCATCCATCAACACTTAGGTTTTTCCATATGTTGGCTATTGTGAATAATGCTTTAATGAACATATCAATACAGATATCTCTTTGAGATACTTATCTCCTTTGGATATATATCCAGAAATGGGAATACTGGATCATATAGTAGTTTTATTTTAAATTTTTTCGGGGGAGCCTCCATACTGTTTTCCATAATGGCTGCAAAAATTTACATTTCTATTGTGCCCAAGGGTTCTCTTTTCTCAACATCCTTACAAGCATTTCTTAGCTCTTGATTTTCTGATAATATAGCCATTTTGACAGGTATGAGGTGATATTGCATTATAGTTTTCATTTGCATTTCTCTGATAACTAGTGACCTTTTCACATCACATAGTATTGTTGGCCATTTGTATGTATTCAATGGAAAAGTTCAGTTCAGTTCAGTCTGATTTGTGGTGCTGGGGAAGACTCTTGAGAGTCCCCTGAACTGCAAGAACATCACCAATCAATCCTAAAGGAAACCAACTCTGAATATTCATTGGAAAGACTGATGCTGGCTCCAATACGTTGGCCACCTGATGCAAACAATGGATTCATTGGAAAAGACCCTGATGCTGGGAAAGATTGAAGGCAAAAGGAGAAGGGGCAACAAAGGACGAGATGGCTGGATGGCATCACTGAATCAATGCACATGAATTTGAGCAAACACAGGGAGACAGTGGAGGACAGGGGATGCTGCACTAAATGGGGTCACAAAGAATCAAACACAACTTAGTACATGAACAACAAATATAAAGATAATAAGGAGAATAGTAGAGCGAATTAACTTGAATTTTGCAGGTAGCAATGAGGGATTAGGTAGGATTTTTATTCATAAATTTCAAGTTGGACTATTAAAGCATGGTCTAAGGCCCACTTGACTTCACATTCAACATCTTGGAATGTGAAGTCAAGTGGGCCTTAGACAGCATCACTACAAACAAAGCTAGTGGAGGTGATGGAATTCCAGTTGAGCTGTTTCAAATCCTGAAAGATGATGCTGTGAAAGTGATGCACTCAATTTGCCAGCAAATTTGGAAAACTCAGCAGTGGCCACAGGACTGGAAAAGGTCAGTTTTCATCCCAATTCCAAAGAAAGGCAATGCCAAAGAATGCTCAAACTACCGCACAACTGCACTCATCTCACATGCTAGTAAAGTAATGCTCAAAACTCTCCAAGCCAGACTTCAGCAATACGTGAACCGTGAACTCCCTGATGTTCAAGCTGGTCTTAGAAAAGGCAGAGGAACCAGAGATCAAATTGCCAACATC
>SJXQ01011520.1:760457-810327 GCA_006408695.1 Aepyceros melampus | reverse complement strand
GTCATGTATGGATGTGAGAGTTGGACTGTGAAGAAGGCTGAGCGCCGAAGAATTGATGCTTTTGAACTGTGGTGTTGGAGAAGACTCTTGAGAGTCCCTTGGACTGCAAGGAGATCCAACCAGTCCATTCTGAAGGAGATCAACCCTGGGATTTCTTTGGAAGGAATGATGCTAAAACTGAAGCTCCAGTACTTTGGGCACCTTATGCGAAGAGTTGACTCATTGGAAAAGACCCTGATGCTGGGAGGGATTGGGGGCAGGAGGAGAAAGGGACGACCGAGGATGAGATGGCTGGATGGCATCACAGACTCAATGGACGTGAGTCTGAGTGACCTCCGGGAGTTGGTGATGGACAGGGAGGCCTGGCGTACTGCGATTCATGGGGTTGCAAAGAGTCGGACACGACTGCGCGACTGAACTGAACTGAATTCTATCTTCCTATTTTTAATGAATGAAAATTGTAGAAGTGGATTATTCTGGAGTTGGAGGTCTGATTTTACCCTTCTATTACTCATATAATTTCAGCCAGTCTTTATCCTTATACATAGATGATATTATTTGCTAGCTATTTTAAAGGGAAAAAAAATTTTTTAATTAGTGAATAGAAGACGTAATACACAAAAGAAATGAATCAGAAAAACCTGAATAACCAGGCAATTTCAGAATAAAATAATTATGTTTAAAGTCAATAGCTATGGGGACTTCCCTAGTGGTACAGTAGTTAAGAATCCACTTGCTAGTACAGGGAACATGGACTCAATCACTGGTCTGGGAACGAAGATCCCACATGCCTCAGGACAACTAGGCCCATGAGCCACAGCCACTGAATTCTATGCAGCCTAGAGCCTGTGCTCCACAACAAAAGGAGCCACCACAATGAGAACCCCATGCACCAAAATTATAGTAGCTCCTGCTCACTGTAACTAAAGAAAGCCAGCACACAGCACCTAGGATGCTGTGGGCCCCACTGAAGACCCAGTGCAGCCAAAAATGTAATCAATAGCTATGAATAATCTGCTTGACAAGGCTAGTCAAAATAGTTAGTGAGAATTCTTTACAGTATTACTATACATGAAAATAATACATCCCAACTATGACTATACTCTTTTTTCAAAAAAAAAAAAGAAAAATTTTGTCAAAAGTGTACTAAGAACTCTTAAAGAATAGAGACATGTTTATGTATAACTGATCACTTTGCTGTATACCTGAAATCCACATAACATTGGTAATCAACTCTACTCCAATATAAAATTTTTTAAAATGTTAAGTATACTAAGAACTCTTAAAAGTCAACAATAAGAAAACCAACTATCCAGTTTAAAAAATTGGATGAACGATGTAAACAGACTCTTCTCCTAGAATGTACACAGATGGCACATAGGCATATGAAAAGGTGCTCAACATCATCTGTCATTAGAAAACTGCAATGAAATACCACTACAGAATGGGTAGAATTTTTTTTAATTCTATTAGAATGGTTAGAGTTTTTAAAAACTGACAATACTAAACAACACTAAACTGACAAAGATGTGAAACAACAGGAACATTCATTCACGGGTGGGAATGAAAAATGATGTAACTCTGGAAGACAGTTCAACAATTTCTTACAAAGTTATGATCCAATAAATGTGCTCCTAGGTACTTACCCAATAGAATTGAAAACATAAACCCACACAAAACCCACACAGGAATATTTACAGCAGCTTTATCTATAATTGCCAAAACCCAGACGCAACTGAGAAGCCCTTCAATAGATGATGAGTAAACAAACTCTGGTACATCCATGCAATGGAATATTATTCAGCAGTAAAAATAAATGAGCTATCAAGCCACAGAAAGATGTGGAGAAATCTTAAGTACATATTGATAAGTGAAAGAAGTGGGTATGTACAGATGTTATGATTCCAGTTATATGACTTTCTGTAATTCAAATTATATGACATTCTGCAAAAGGTAAAATTCTAGAGACAACAGAAAAGATAAGTGGTAAATAAATAAACAAACAAACAGTGGTGGCTAGAGAGTCAGAGCAGAACAGAAGGGAAGAATGAATAAGTGAAGGACAGGAGAATTTTAGGGTGGTGAAAATATTCTGCATAATACTGCAATAGTGGATACACAGCATTATGCATGTGTCACAACCCATAGAATTCTATAATAAAAAGTGACTTTTGATGTAGACAAATTAAAAATTAATAATTTAGGAGGTTGGAAGATCCCAGGAAAACATAGACTGTGACAAGAGAATCTAATTCTATTATAAATGCAAGAAACAATTTCACTGAAGGGAGTCCAGAGAAAGGTACTGACCTAAATAACTTTGGAAATGAATGTAAGATGAAAGGCAAAAAGAACTGCACATAAATAATGTACTGTAGTCTATAGAGTTGTTTCCCACAGGAATATGGGTTAACAATTCCAAGATTACTATACATGTTTATTGGAATTAGACAATTAAGTAAATGAATGCCAGATGGTGGAAGCCAAATTCCTTACTGCTGAAGTAGATGTGAGAGTTAGACCATAAAGAAGGCTGAGTGCCAAAGAATTGATGCTTTCGAATTGTGGTGTTGGAGAAGACTCCTGAGAGTCCCTTGGACTGCAAGAAAATAAGTCAATCCTAAAGGAAATCAACCCTGAATATTCACTGGAAGGACTGGTACTGAAGCTGATGCTCCAATACTTTGGCCAACTGATGTGAAGAGCTGACTCACTGGAAAAGACCTGGAAGGTGGGAAAGATTGAGGGCAGGAGGGCAACAGAGAATGAGATGGCTGGATGGCATCACCAACTCAATGGACATGAATTTGAGAAAACCCCAGGAGATAGTGAAGGACAAGGAAGCTTGGCACGCTACAGTCCATGGGGTCGAGGAGTCAGATATGACATAGCGAATGAACAACAACAAGGGAAGAAAGCTAGAATGATCCTTATGGTTGTCGAGTAGAATTGGAAACATTAAGAACTCATGTTTAACTTCATATATATAAAATGGGTACTTACAGAAATATTTACACATATGTGTATAGACAGAGGTTAGTATACACATATATATTTCCTTGGTCTTCAGCTGACAGAGACTTAAAGAAATGACACCCCTATAGCAACAGGCACTCCTAACATTCAGTGTGGATTTTTATTTTCTTCTGCTAAGATAGCAAAAGAGATGATTTATTGTACACATGTTATATTCAGCCACAACTGAGAAGAGAACTAGTCCATGATATCACAGATTCAGGGCAAAGGACAAATAGGAACCACTTTGTTACAAGCAAGGTGAGTCTCTCAAAGGTGACTGAGGGAATTAGAATGGCCATAGATGTTCCAGATCCACTGAGACAAGTTCTAGATAGGCGTGCAGCCCAATAATTTGTACCATGTCCCTGGCTTCTAGCTTTCATTGTTTCTGCATCTGTGGCTTCCATGGGTGTACAAATTTACTTGGACCTCTCAGTCATCTTTTTTCTTTTATGTTTCAGCCTATGCATTGCCTCTTCCTCCACTCTGCTCTCATGGCATGGAGGTTTCTCAAAAGATGGTGCTATGGCTGAGAGCTCAATGTGGAATTTTAATACCATTTTCCATTAAAAGGATCGAAGATCCTTGAAGAGACAGCTGATTCTAGGACTGGGGCAGGAAATATATAAGATAAGCCTAAAGCATCTTGTAATGCCAGAAAGTAAGGAACTGCTTCCCTGGGGCTCAGAGGTTAAAGCAACTGCCTGCAATGCAGGAGACCTGGGTTCGATCCCTGGGTTGGGAAGATCCCCTGGAGAAGGAAATGGCAACCCACTCCAGTGCTCTTGCCTAGAGAATCCCATGGACAGAGGAGCTTGGTGGGCTACAGTCCACGGGGTCGCAAAGAGTTGGACACGACTGAGCGACTTCACTTTCACTTTCACTTTCAAGGAACTTCTTAAAACAACCCAAATCAATGAGGTTATGTCAAAGGGGCAGAGGATCCAACTAAAAGAGCTCCTAATGGCCAAAGCTGGACCAGTTTGAGCAATAAAACTGTGCTGGATTATACCCCAAAGTTTAAAGGAGTATTTGTGAGTCCATGCTGATAAAAATAAATAATTGCATAATTAACAAACTGGTTGCTAATGTTACTGCTGAGTCACGTCAGTCATGTCCAACTCTGTGCAACCCCATAGACGGCAGCCCACCAGGCTCTCCCGTCCCTGGGATTCTCCAGGCAAGAACACTGGAGTGGGTTGCCATTTCCTAAGAAGGGACAAATCCCCCAAGCAGGAGAAGTCCAAATTTAAGTTATATAGCTTCTTCACCCCAAAGGAAGGAGGCATAATTCCATTCCTTAAGTGTGGGCATGCTCAGAGACTTTCCTTCTAAAGAGTACAATATGGAAAGTGGTGGGGAGGAAAGGATAATTTTAAAATGACCAACATCAATGTCAACAGTCATAAATCATGTTTATTGCATGTCTCCTTCATATAATATGATGAATATAATATGATGAAAATGGCACTTTACCTCTTGGCATATTCCTTCCTCAAACCCACAACTCCAGTCTAATCATGAGAAAAACATGAGAACAATTCCAATAGCAGGGCATCCTACAATGTACTTAACCAGGACTCCTTAAAACTCCTTGTCTTTACAACGCTTTGTATGGCTCAGTCATGTCTGACTCTTTGTGACCCCATGGACTATACAGGTCACAATACTTGTGTGGGTAGCTGTTCCCTTCTTCAGGGGATCTTCCCAATCCAGGGATTGAACTCAGGTGTCCCACATTGCAGGCAGATTCTTTACTAGCTGAGCTACTAGGGAAACCCTGTCTTTACAAAGAGCATCTTAGAAATTCCCACAACTAAGGGGCGCCTACGGAGGGAGACATGACAGCCAAAGGTAATGTGGTATTTTGGAATGGATCCTGGAATAGAAAAGGGATTTTAAGCAAAAACTATTCTAAAGGAGATCAGCCCTGGGTGTTCTTTGGAAGGAATGATGCTAAAGCTGAAACTCCAGTACTTTGGCCACCTTATGCGAAGAGTTGATTCATTGGAAAAGACTCTGATGCTGGGAGGGATTGGGGGCAGGAGGAAAAGGGGACAACTAAGGATGAGATGGCTGGATGGCATCACCGCTCGATGGACATGAATTTGAGTGAACTCCGGGAGTTGGTGATGGACAAGGAGGCCTGGCATGCTGCAATTCATGGGGTCACAAAGAGTCGGACACGACTGAGCGACTGAACTGAACTGAAGGAAATCTGAATAAATTATAGATTTTAGTTAACACTAATGTATCAATATGGGTTCGTTAGTTATAACAAACATACCATACTAATGTAGTTACTAATAGGATAAATCTAATAGAGAAGATATATAGGAACTTTCTGCACAAGCTGCTCTATTTTTCTGTAAATTTAAAACTGTTCTGAAAATTAAATTCTATTCATGAAAAAAGAGGTGTGCTATTTGCCATCATTAAGCTTGGATTAATTTTAATATTTCTTTACTTTACATTCAAAAGCAACCTGCAAGAGATATATAACTAGTAAGCAAAAGAGCAGGAGTTTACTAGATCTCAGTTTGGCTGCAAAGCTCTAGTCTTTCCACTAGATCAGCATTTGTCAAAGAGTCTTGGGGGAAAGTGTTTTTTGTAAGAAATTATTTACTTGTTAAATATATTTTGAGAAATTTGTTACAGAGCTCCCCTGGGGCCCTTTAGAGACACCCAATAGACATTAGCAAATAAATGATTCTGAGAAATCTTACAATAAAGAAACCGATTTAACTCTAACACAATGTCTCCCAAACTTCTTTTCTACATAATCTACTTTTCACATAACTTTTACTTCGCTGGCCTTGCTTCACCAGGGTGGGAGACTGTGATGTTGTCTTCAGGCAGTATGTATCGACGATCTGTGGCAGATACTGCTGACTGCTTCCCAATATCAACTCACCCCTTCTTCTTTAGTAACAAGCTCAAGTTTTAATTTTACACATTGTCCACTAAAGACTACATTTCCTAGCCTCCTTTGCCATGTGTCCTAACCTTGTGATTAAGTTTGGCCAATGAGATGTAAATTGAATTATCTATGGAACTTAAGCAAATATCCTTAAAAGAGAGGCAGGGTTCTCTTTCCAACCCCCTTCCTTCTTCTGCTAGCTGAAGTGTATATATGAGAGCTGAAACTCTGACAGCTATCTTGAACCATGAAATAGTACACTACGGATGATACAGGAGCAAAACAGAAGAAACCAAGACCCCTGACACCCATGTAGCTGCCATATCAACTCTAATCTTCCTGCCAACTGCCTTTACAAGAGAAAGAAGTGCAAAGAATACACACACCTATCTTGTTTAAGCCATTTTTATGATTTTTTTAAATTGAAGGATAGTTGATTTACAATGTTGTGTTTATTTCTGCTGTACAGGAAAGTGATTCAGTAAGTCTCCTACATGTGAAATTTCAAATAGGTGAACATATGTTTGCATGTCCAATCACATAAGCTAGTTCATGTGTCTGACCTACATTGTCCAGTGTGTGCATCTTCTACCAGTGGTTGTGCTTTTGTGTACTTTACAGTACTGTACTGAGTACAGTACTACAGTATCTTTATTTCAAGCCAGGCTGTCTGGAAGAAAGCATAAATGCAGTGGTGATGTGGCTGCTACTGCTGAAAAACCTAACATTCACAACACAGGAAATGACAAGGGGATTTTCTTTCTTTGATGAGGCACTTGTTAGTTTTTGAGGCATAGGACCTGACTATAAAACTATACAAAGGTTGCAGCAGCTATTCAGAATGCAACTCAGTGTTCTGTGTCATCTATGATGAGAAAAAAAAAGAGCTACTACCCAGACATTTTTTTCAAGAGGGCAGACAGAATTGAATCCAGCAAGGAACCAGAACCTGTGCCATCAGCATAAAGCATGAGTGAAATTGCAGCTTACCTTCCATCTACTATTGCTGATGATCCTTCAGCTCTACCATCTCCCACCTTCTCTCCCTCCTCCAGTCAGCAATTCTTCTAGGCTGTTCCTCAGTGCAAGCCCCTGTAAGTGTTGTACTGTACTGCTATATTTTCTAAGGTACTGTACTATAAGAGTAAAAATGTTTATTCTTTTTGTGTTTGCTTTTTGTATATTATTTTTGTTTTTAATGTACTATTTATGTGCATAGCATATATATATTTATGTGTGTAGGCATGTGCACTAGGCTGCTTCAATCATGTCTGACTCTGTGAGACCCTATGGACTATAGCCTTCCAGGCTCCTTTGTCCATGGGATTCTCTAGGCAAGAATACTGAAGTGGGTGCCATTACCTTCTCCAGTGGATCTTCCCAACCCAGGGATAGAACCCATGTCTCTTATGTCTCCAGGATTGGCAGGCAGGTTATTTACCATTAACGCCATCTGGGAAGCCCTGCTGCTGCTACTAAGTCACTTCAGTCATGTCTCACTCTGTGCGACCCCATAGACAGCAGCCCACCAGGATCCCCCGTCCCTGGGATTCTCCAGACAAGAACACTAGAGTGGGTTGCCATTTCCCTCTCCAATGCATGAAAGTGAAAAGTGAAGTCACTCAGTCCTGTCCGACTCTTAGCGACCCCATGGACTGCAGCCCACCAGGCTCTTCTGTCCATGAGATTTTCCAGGCAAGAGTACTGCAGTGGGGTTCCATTGCCTTCTCCGCTGGGAAGCCCTACACACATATATATATCTATATATATTCAGTACTATATAGCTGATTATGTTATTTGGGTACCTAGGCTCACTCTGTTGGACTTAGGAACAAACTGAACTTACAAACATTCTCTCAGAATAGAACTCATTCCAATGTAGGGGACTTACTATATATATATTCTTGTTGCATATATATATATATATATTCTTTTTAATATTCTTTTCCATTATGGTTTATTATAAGATAATGAATATAGTTTCCTTGGCTATACAGTAGGACCTTGTTACTTATCCAATCTATATATAATAATTTATGTCTACTAATCTCAAACTCTCAATCCAGCCCTCCCCATATGATTTTTAAAATTTGATATGTGGCTAATTTGGTTTAGTGCTATATGCAGCTGAAATGACTCCTAAGTGATAAACATTCTTATTTAAAATAAAACAGTCTGAATAAAACAATACATAAGCAAAAAATAACTCACTAAAGTATTGATTATTGAGGGGTTTGGAGAGGAAATAGTCCTTTTGTGCTAATAATTGGCACCTAGTTTCAAACAGATAAAGTCCTTGAAAGTCAGTCATGGCAATCTGTTTTCTATTCAAGTATTAGAACAGAAGTATCATCTTCTGAAAAATCTTCCATTATTTCCCAATCAGACTTAGATGTTCCTCTTATAACTTGCATCAAACCTTGAGATACTCCCTATAAAACAATCACTGCACTGTGAATTGTCAGTCTTTTTATCACCTAAAGAGAAAAATTTAGATTCTCTCTCCTCTTATCTCCCATACCACAGGCAAGGACAGCTGTTACAGTACAAGAAATAATTGTTGAATGAATGAATGAATAAAGGAATTTGCTTAAACTTTCCAAACAGTTAAATATGTTCTTTACCCTAATTTTCCAATATCATCAAATCAACTAGGCTACTTTTTCATGGGATCTTCCTTCTAGTTTTTGGTCTTTCTGTTTGAAGTTGTTTTTCCTATGGAAGCCTCCCCTTGCACACTCCACATTTTATGCAGTGTAGAATGACTCATTCCTTGTAAAGACATGCAAACGCTTCTCTTTTATCTTGGGTCTGATACATAGAACAATTTGATCAGGATGGAGATGCATCGCAGCCCATTGTGACTGAATGCGGCTTGCCAGGTGACACAGGCCCAGGAGAAACGTGGCTCAGGGATGGCCATGTGGAAAATGGATAACATCATGCTCAGTCTTGCTGGCTTCCTGACTAGAAAGTATGCTGGATTCGAGGCAGGGAGTGTCAGATAGGGATGGCAAGTCCCAGAGTTCAGAAGACTCTTCAGTCAGCTCAGGTTCTCAGGTAGAACATTTTTATGACCTTGTAGAGGATAGAATCCTGAATAGCTTCTTGACTGAGAGTCCAAGAAAATCCAAAATTTCAGTATTTCATCTCTAAATGTATAGCTTTCAGTATAAAATATGCTTAGACACTACAAGTGAGATAAGCTTCTCTCTTCTCATTTTTCACTTGAAAAGAAAAGTGACAAATACAGCATTTTTATTTGAATGTCTATAGAAAGGACAGGTAGTCTGTGCTTCGCTCCAGACCCACAGTCACAATTACTTTATGTTTTATGTTACCTGCTTATCCCTGCAGGTATGTGCATTTGGGATCTCTAGAAATAAGTTTATTTTCAGAAACCTCTGTATTTTAAACACTACCACTAGTCCCTGTTTCTTAGGCATTCATTTTATAAATGATCCATCTAATTGGGAAAAGGGAAGATTATTTAATAAATGGTGCTGAGATAGTGAATTCATAATTTAAAACCACAATTTAGATTCTTATTTCTCAGCCATATATCAAAATAAGTTTAAGGTAGACTTACAGCTACATATACAAGTTTAAAACCATTAAAAAATAAACTAGAACTGGGAATGGGATATCTCTGGAAGAAGGAATACTAAATTTAAAACATGGATGAAAATGGGGATTATTTAACCACATAAAAGTTTTTTTGACCTTTAAAATAAGGATGTTTCCGACCTATACGCCTGGTATGAAGGAATGGTTAAGTGAAAAATGGTGCCTTTATATCAGTGGGATATTATGCTGGTATTAAAGTTATAGTTAGGAAGAATTATAATAATGATACTAATCACCAATATAATAATAGTTATGTGTCATATGTTCTACAGGTATATCTTCAGTACCCATAGTAGCTAAAATGTAGTTATCATTATCTTGATTTTATAGGCAATGAAACTCAGGCATGAGAATAAAAAAATAAATAATATTTATTGAATGCCAGGGCTTCCCCAGTGGCTCAGCAGTGAAGAATCCACTTGCAGTGCACGAGCCACAAGAGGCATGGGTTCCACCTCTGGATCTGGAAGATCCTCTGGAGGAGGGCTTGGCAACCCACTCGAGTATTCTTGCCTGGAGAATCCCGTGGACAGAGGAGCCTGATAGGCTACAGTCCATAGGGTTGCAAAGAGTTGGACATGACTGAAGCAACTCAACACGCATGCACACTGAATGCCAACAATGTGCCAGAAATTTTATTTTATCCCTAAACAATACCATGCAATGTAGATATTATGTGAGGTGATGGATGTGTTAATTAGCTTGTGGTAATCATCTCACTCTGTGTGTGTGTGTGTGTGTGTGTGTGTAAACCTTAAATATATACAAGTTTTATTTGTCAATTATGCCTCAGTAAAGCCAGAAACAATTTTTAATTGTGAGTAGGATGTGACGGAGAAGGCAATGGCACTCCACTCCAGTACTCTTGCCTGGAAAATCCCATGGATGGAGGAGCCTGGAAGGCTGCAGTCCATGGGGTCGCTGAGGGTCGGACATGACTGCGTGACTTCACGTTCACTTTTCACTTTCATGCATTGGAGAAGGAAATGGCAACCCACTCCAGTGTTCTTGCCTGGAGAATCCCAGGGACAAGGGACCTGATGGGCTGCTGTCTATGGGGTCGCACAGAGTTAGACATGACTGAAGTGACTTAGCAGCAGCAGCAGCAGCAGCAGCAGCAGCAGCAGCAGGATGTGAAAGCTCTACCATATCATGTTTTACTACTGTGCTGTTTTTCTGAGTTCAATAGATAAGT
Organism: Aepyceros melampus; assembly: GCA_006408695.1. NCBI lineage: Eukaryota > Metazoa > Chordata > Mammalia > Artiodactyla > Bovidae > Aepyceros > Aepyceros melampus. The sequence continues at coordinate 799,567 of SJXQ01011520.1, read as the reverse complement.
GCTTTGAGTTCTTAAAAATTGAATAAAAATTTTAAAATCACTTAAAAAGTGAAGAAACTAAGGAACAAAGACCACACAACTAATAATTTGCACATATGCTTAGAAAAAGTGCTTTTCTCTTGTTTTTTCTTTCTATTTTTCCTTAATTTCTAAGTTGTCTTTAGTGAGAATTCACTTTATAAGGAAAAATTGCATTTTTAAAGAATTCCAATAGAAAAAATAGCCAGTGCCATTCATACCCTGTCTGTGGTCTCCTTGCTCAATCATCAAGAGTACTCAGGGGCCTGTAGGGAAGGCAATCAGAACTTGAGTGTTTAGAGTATGTACGGTTCAGAAGTACAGGTGTTATGCCCAAGTTGTGAAATCTCCCAGTGACCACTAGGGAGCCGATATCCGATGCAAAAGCAAGAGAGTTTTTATTACTAAGCTCGAGCTGGGGCTCCCACCATTACCGACACAGCGGCTAAGGAGAGGAGCCTCAACTCTGGGTTTCATTGCTTATATAGGGTATTCTTTCGCGAAAAATGTTACCTTCTGTGGAAGGGTAGGTGTTGGGTTCTGATTGGTTTTCATTTCCTGGGCTGGCCACGGGTTCTGATTAGTTCCCATTTCCTGGGCTTAATTCGAATTTCCCGGGCAGGTCATAAGTCCTGAACGTAAAGTCAGGAGATCCTGATCTGGGATCTGATTGGCTCGCAGGTGGTGGGGTGAGGTCCGGGGATTTCCAAAGACTCTTTCCTCAAAACTCTAAAATGGAGTCTCTTCCAACAAAATGGGGTGGCTTAGGTTCTTCATAGGCAGGGAAGAAACTGTGAAATCAGGTATAGCTTAGAGAAGAAATTTTAAACTACTCTAGAGTCACTAGGTATCACTTTTAGTATCTGATAAAAACTGAAGACCCTCTCCCCAGAAAAATGTGCCTCCATTTACTCATGTACAATTTCAGGGTATTTCCAGACCTCTTTATCCACAGAAATCCAGATTTAGAAGAACTGACCCCAGCAGCAGTCCCCTGGAAAGCAAGGACTACCTTAGCACTAGGGTAAAAAGTGGGGAGATAATTTTAAGAAGTGAAATGGAATGAGGCTTCCCAGGTGGCATTAGTGGTAAAGAACCCGCCTACCAATGCAGGAGCTATAAGAGACATAGATTGGATCCCTGAGTTGGGAAGATCCTCTGGAGCAGGGCATGGCAACCCACTCTAGTATTTTTGCCTAGAGAATCCCATGGACAGAGGAGCCTGGCGGGCTACAGTCCACAGGGTCACTAAGAGTCAGATACAACTGAAGCAACTTAGTACACCAAAATGGAATGGCCCTTCTTCTGTGCCTGCATTTTAATTTGACTGTTAGAGATTCCTGTGGATGATCTAACAGTCCCTTTCAAAAATATTAACAATCGCAAGAGTGAAAAGTTTTCATTCCAATCCCAAAGAAAGGCAATGCAAAAGAATGCTCAAACTACCACACAATTGGACTCATCTCACACACTAGTCGGAGAAGGCATGGCACCCCACTCCAATACTCTTGCCTGGAAAGTCCCATGGACAGAGGAGCCTGGTAGGCTGCAGTCCATGGGGTCTCTTGGAGTTGGACACGACTGAGCGACTTCACTTTCACTTTTCACTTTCACGCATTGGAGAAGGAAATGGCAACCCACTCCAGCATTCTTGCCTGGAGAATCCCAGGGACAGGGGAGCCTGGTGGGCTACCATCTATGGGGTCGCACAGAGTCGGACACGACTGAAGCGACTTAGCAGCAGCAGCACATGCTAGTAAAGTAATGCTCAAAATTCTCCAAGCCATGCTTCAGCAATACGTGAACCGTGAACTTGCTGATGTTCAAGCTGGTTTTAGAAAAGGCAGAGGAACCAGAGATCAAATTGCCAACATCTGTTGGATCTTGGAAAAAGCAAGAGAATTCCAGAAAAACATCTATTTCTGCTTTATTGACTATGCCAAAGCCTTTGACTGTGTGGATCACAATAAACTGTGGAAAATTCTGAAAGAGATGGGAATACCAGACCATCTGACCTGCCTCTTGAGAAATCTGTATGCAGGTCAGGAAGCAACACTTAGAACTGGACATGGAACAACAGACTGGTTCCAAATAGGAAAAGGAGTATGTCAAGGCTGTATATTGTCACCCTGCTCATTTAACTTCTATGCAGAGTACATCATGAGAAATGCTGGACTGGAAGAAGCACAAGCTGGAATCAAGATTGCCGGGAGAAACATCAATAACCTCAGATATGTAGATGACACCACCCTTATGGCAGAAAGTGAAGAGGAAGTAAAAAGCCTCTTGATGAAAGTGAAAGAGGAGAGTAAAAAAGTTGGCTTAAAGCTCAACACTCAGAAAACGAAGATCATAGCATCCAATCCCATCACTTCATGGGAAATAGATGGGGAAACAGTGGAAACAGTGTCAGACTTTATTTAGGGGGGGCTCCAAAATCACTGTAGATGGTGATTGCAGCCATGAAATTAAAAGACGCTTACTCCTTGGAAGAAAAGTTATGACCAACCTAGATAGCATATTCAAAAGCAGAGACATTACTTTGCCGACTAAGGTCCGTCTAGTCAAGGCTATGGTTTTTCCTGTGGTCATGTATGGATGTGAGAGTTGGACTGTGAAGAAGGCTGAGCACAGAAGAATTGATGCTTTTGAACTGTGGTGTTGGAGAAGACTCTTGAGAGTCCCTTGGACTGCAAGGAGATCCAACCAGTCCATTCTGAAGGAGATCAACCCTGGGATTTCTTTGGAAGGAATGATGCTAAAGCTGAAACTCCAATACTTTGGCCACCTCATGCGAAGAGTTGACTCATTGGAAAAGATTCTGATGCTGGGAGGGGTTGGGGGCAAGGGGAGAAGGGGACGACAGAGGATGAGATGGCTGGATGGCATCACCAACTCGATGGGCATGAGTTTGAACGAACTCTGGGAGCTGGTGATGGAAAGGGAGGCCTGGCGTGCTGCGATTCATGGGGTCGCAAAGAGTCGGACACGACTCAGTGACTGAACTGAACGCCCAATAGTAGACAGACAGATGGAACTCAGAAACGCTGAGTTCGTGCTGCTGAGAAGCACGAGAAGCTGAAAAGCCGTGCTGCTCGCCTGTATTCCATTGTGTATTTGAGTCCAGAGTCCAGCAGTCAAACCTCAAAATACTTTTAATCATTCTGTCACAGCAAAGCAGCACATATTCATAGGTGAGGGCATTCCAACAAGAGAATGTCATCATACCAAGGAAAAAGTGAGGCAAGTCAGAGGACGGGGGCAGACCAGGAGAAGTCCCTGGGTGACCTGGAGACCTTGATCTCTTCATGTCTCGGTTGGAATTTTTCATTTGTAAACAGTTAGAGGCAAAACTAGGGCTTCTCTGGTGGCTCAGATTGTAAAAGAATCATCCTGCAATGCAGGAGAACCAGGTTTGATCCGTGGATCGGGAAGATCCCCAGAGAAGGAAATGACAACTCACTCCAGTATTTCTGCCTGAAGAATTCCATGGACAGAAGAGCCTAGTGGGCTATATACAGTCCACGGGGTCACAAAGAGTCAGGCATGACTGAGCAACTAATATACACACACACAGAGGCAAAACTATGGAGACTGTATAGCGATCGGCGGCTGCTAAGGGCTGAGGGGATGAACAAGTGGAGCAGAGAGGACTTTGAGAGCAGAGGAAACACGCCATGTGATACTGTAATGATGGACATATGTCATCACGCATTTGTGCAAACCCGAAGAAGACACCACACCAAGAGTGAACCCTAAGGGGAACTATGAACTTGTGGGTGATGACGTGATGGGGTAGGTTCCTCAGTTACACATAATGTACCATCTGGCCAGGGATGTTGATAATGGGGGAAGCTATGTGTTGACTTCCCTGGTGGCTCAGACGGTAAAGCGTCTGCCTGCAATGTGGGAGACCCGGGTTTGATTCCTGGGTCGGGAAGATCCTCTGGAGAAGGAAATGGCAACCCACTCCAGTACTCTTGCCTGGAAAATCCCATGGACAGAGGAGCCTGAGAGGCTATAGTCCACGGGGTCGCAAAGAGTCGGACACGACTGAGCGACTTCACTTCACTATGCGTGTGAAGGGGCAGGGGGTATACTAAAAATCTGTACTTTCCTCTCAACTTTGTTGTGAACCTAAAAGTGTTGCTTTAAAAAGGTTCTGTTTGGTTTATTTTAAAGACAGTCAAGATAATCTAGACTCAAGACTCTTTCAACTAGGAGCCATAACACCAGCCTAATTACTGTTAAAAGGCTCTTTAAACAGTCCAGAATTTGTAGGGTGCAATGAAGACCAATATTTTATTTCATAGGCCTTGTTAATTACTTGCAATTTCTGTAGGTGGACGTATACTGGGCCTTTTTTTAATTAGCACCATTTTTTTTTAATTAAAAAAAAAAGTTTTTATTTTTTTGGCCCTGCCACAAGGCATATGGGATCTTGATTAATAGTTTCCTGACCAGGCATCAAACCCACAGGCCCTGCATTGGGAGCTCGGAGTCTTAAATCAATGGACCACCAAGAGGAGCCCAGACAAACTGATTTTTAATAAGGATGTGAATTAAAGAACTAGGAAAATATTTAATAATTACAGTCACTTGCCTTAAATAAAACCGTCAGATAATCTGGTAAGTTTAATCATGTCATACTGAATTAGCGCTGGTTTTTTTTTTAACACTAAGTTTGCTTTTTAGCAAATAGTTTGCTCTGTATTTTTGACTCACCTAAAACAATACTGGCGTTACCTCTGGATGACCTGAGGTTTATTATCTCCTCGTGTAGGACATGGGCTGCTCTTGTCAGCTCTGAGAGAAAGAGAAGAAAGCCACGTGTGTGACTCACCGGCAGAGAACTGCATAAAATCACGGGTCCGTTCTGTCGCTGCTGCAGGATATGGAAATTTCACCTGAAAACCTTGAGCTGAATATGTTTTTCACTCTTTGAAAACTGAGAGGCTGACAAACTTTTATATTAGGTCATGATGACCAGAAATACATTAAAATAATTTCAATGGACTGCTATTTTGATATAGGCTTTTAAAAAGCAGTTTCAAAACAGCAATTCACGATGCTGCAAACTAATGCTAATGTCTAAAAGACATCAAGGGAATGGAAGTTCATATAAAATTGACCTAGTCACATCCATCACAATGAAACTCGCATTAACAAGAGCACGTAGACAGTGTGTGTGTGTGTGTGTGTGTGTGTGTGTGTGTGTTTGCATGCGCATGTGAATGTGAGCGGAACACATACCAGTATGGTAAGGTACATTTAATTTCCTGGCAATCAAAAGAGTAATCTGAAAGTCATTTTTGCTGCCAATCCCTTTGTTGTTATTGAAGATCTACGTACAATATTAGTATGCTTCCTTACACATATGTTAACAATAGTGAGAAGCAGGGTACAGTAAGAAGGATGCCAAGTTTGTCATCGGAAGACTTAGGTGTGAATGTACCCTTATGTGGGAAAGCTGGACCCACTGGATGTGTTTGCTGCTGCTGCTGCTAAGTCACTTCAGTCGTGTCCGACTCTGTGCGACCCCATAGACGGCAGCCCACCAGGATCCGCCGTCCTCGGGATTCTCCAGGCAAGAACACTGGAGTGAGTTGCCATTTCCTTCTCCAATGCATGAAAGTGAAAAGTGAAAGTGAAGTCGCTCAGTTGTGTCTGACTCTTAGCAACCCCATGGACTGCAGCCTACCAGGCTCCTCCACCCATGGGATTTTCCAGGCAAGAGTACTGGAGTGGGGTGCCACTGCCCTCTCCAGCATGCTGCGTTAGAGAGGTCAAAAAAAAGGTAACTGTCAGAATCACCTATGTACCTTTTTCAAAACACACATGCCCAGGCTCACACACAGATTTTTACCATACCAGATCCTAATGAGGGTCCAGACAGGGATGCACATTTGAGAAACTTTCCCGGTGGTTCTAGAGAACTCCTTGTTGTAGTTTTAGTCACTCACTCGTGTCTGACTCTGCGACCCTATGGACTGTAGCCCGCCAGGCTCCTCTGTCCACGGAATTTCCAAAGAAAGAATACAGGAGTGGGTTGCTGCTTCCTTCTCCAGGGCATCTTCTCGACCCAGGGATTGCACTCAAGTCTCCTGCATTGGCAGGTGGACTCTCAACTCCTGAGCCCCCAGGGAAGCCCCAAGAACTCCTAGAAACGGTTACTTGCAGTACAAGAACAAAGTAAGATAACCCTACATTTAGAAGATGGTCTCATGTGTGGCTGTTGAGTGCTTGAAACGTGGCTGGCCCACACTGAGATGTGCTCTAAGTGTAAAGTACACAGCAAACGTCAAAGGGAAAGGAGAATGTTAAAAGGTGTCTCAGTTTTTTAAGCACTGACTACATGCTGACACTTTACCTTGGCAAAACTGAGTTAATTGTGTTAAAATTAATTTCAAGTGGGTTAAAGCTTTTTACTGGGGCTACTAGAAATTTTAAATTATATATGAGACCTGTATTTAATTTTCTCATAGATAGCACCAGAAGAGAGTTTCAATCAAGTACCTTCCACAGAAAATAGCTAGTTTTTTTTTTTTTTTTTTTAACTTTTTGGCTGTGCTGCGAGGCATGTGGGATTTTAGTTCCCCCGCCAGGGATCTAATCCATGACTCCTGCATTGGAAGCTTAGAGTCTTAACCACTGGACCGACCACCAGGGAAATCCCAATTTTTAATTTTTTTGACGAATAAAAAAGAAGGATGCGACCAATATAGCAAATATAGAAGGAAAAATAAATAGAGAAAGTAATTTTCTACTTTGTCTTCTGATAGAGATGCGTGCAGGGTTGACTGTTTCTCACTTGGCTGTCAATGTGTTTACAAAATCATCAATGAAGGTGAGTTCTGGATATTGAAATTCTAGCTCCTCAAACACAGGTGCCAAGCCCACACAGACTCAAAGCAGAGGTTTCCTGGCGTCTTCCCGCCATGAGGTGAGCACTCATTTCCCAGGCTGGCATGAGCCACACTGATGCTGCGGTATTTCCGTGTGCCTGTTATTAAATGTTTCCGGAATTGCCAGGCTCTGCCTGAGCGGAGAGGCACACGAGGTCAGGAACTTTCTGTGCTGGGCCGCTGGGATGGGCTGGCAAGTGGGGTGGAAAAAGAACTCAACTCAAGGAGCCTAAGGCCATCTGCGCCCTCCCGAGGGCACAGTGCCAAGGTGCGCGAGGCTGCCAGAGGTGGGAGGGCGCTGAGATGCAGGGATGGAGGCAGGGCCATTCCGGCTGAGGGACCATTTTTCTTTTGGCTCCAAGTCACTGCACAAAAACATTCACAGAATCAGGGAGGATTCGGGTTTTTCAGCTGGTGGAGAGTGAGACAAAACCTGGAGGTAGATGGGGTGCATGTGACACAGAAGCGTGCCTCCTCCTCCTGCCACTGCGACGGTGCCCAGAAGAGATAAGAGACGTGGGACTTCCCTGGGGGTCCAGCAGCTAAGACATCATGCTTCCACCACAGGGGGCCTGGGTCCAATCCCTGCTTAGGGACCCCACACCCCAAAACCAAGAGTTAGCATGCCGCACCTAAAAGGCCTAAAAGACCCTGCATGCCTCCAAGAAGACTGAAGATCCTGCGTGCCTCAGTGAAGACCTTGTGCAGTCAAAAGAAAGGGAGCTAAGAGACGGGTCGGCCCCAGACAACCCCACTCGGAAGGGGCCATGCCGAAAACCCTTCTTCCTGCAGAAAGGAACAGTAAACATAACACCAGCAGCATCAGGTCAGAGGAGCGTGGAGAAGAGTGACGGGATGGGGTGGGGAGAGACGTGCCCTGCAGATATTAAAATGAACTCTGAAATTACAACAGTGGAAGGTTGGGCACCATTGTAGGTAAGACAGACTAATGAAACGAAGTTCAGAAACAGACTCCAAGGTAAGAATTTAGTATTTAATAAATGCGGTACTTCAAAATGCTGGCTTCTTTAATGGATGATACTGGACAATTGGTGAATCATCTGGACAAAAACTAGATCTCTAAACTATTTCACTCACCAAAACACATTTCAGAAATTCTAATAACTGAGATTTAAATGTAAGAAGGAATCCACAGACATACTGAAAGAAAACACAGTCTTCAACTGAAGAACTTTCTAAACTTGGTACTAGAGGTAGCAACAAAACCATTTGTGGGTGTGATTACAGAAAAAATGTTAAAATCCTATCCACCCAAAGCCACAGTAAGGTCTGGCTTTCCTCCTGAGAACCCACTGAAATTAAGACAAGGCAGTGGTTGTTCCATTGCTGAGTTGTGTCTGACTCTTTGCGATCCCACGAACTGTAGCCCCCAAGGCTCCTCCGTCCATGGGATTCTCCAGGCAAGAATACTGGAGTGGGTTGCCATTTCCTCCTCCAGGGGATCTTCTGACCCAGGAATCAAAACTGCGTCTCCTGCATTAGCAAGTGGCTTCTTTACCACAGAGCCACCTGGGAAGACCTGAAGACAAGGTACAAAGAGGAAACCTGTGACCGGGAAGAGAAAGGCAGAGGGCAGAGCATTATTTTCCTGGAAGACAAGGAGCAAATGCAAGAGTGCTGCAAGACCAGGAGGAGATGGACACGGTCCATGCAGACCACAGAGAAGACACAGGTCCCCAGGGGCAGAAGGACAGGAGCAAAGGGGAAGGGGGTCCCATTCTCACTGTATGAAGTGGGCTCGGCCCCTCGGGAAGGGATCTCCCAGCTCCACCTACACAGAACCATACCTATGCTCCCCTCCCTCCGATGCCCATCAAGCCCAGGAAGAAGCAGGTGTGCTAGGGCTGCCTTGTCTAGTGCACGGCTGCACCCAGCGATCTGTGTTTCTCCTTCGAGAACTTCTGCGAGGCCCCCTTCAGCACCAGCCCCTCACCCCACACTGAGGACTAACCAGGAACAGCCTTAAAGAGCATCTGCTTCTCAAGTTCTTAGTAATGTGGGATAGCTGTCACCCTTTGGCAAAACAAAGACACCTGACATACAATAGAAGATTGCTATGAAACAGGGATATTTATCATAAAGAAGAAAAAAAGTAATGCATATTATGAATGTGAAAATAGACTTTCTAACAATTCATAAGGGCTTCCCTGGTGGCTCAGAGATAAAGAATTCTCCTGCTAATGCAGGAGCTGCAGTTTTGATCCCTGGGTCCAGAAGACCCTCGGAGAAGGCAATGGCACCCCACTCCAGTACTCTTGCCTGGAAAATCCCATGGACGGAGGAGCCTGGTGGGCTGCATTCCATGGAGTCGCTGAGGGTCGGACACGACTGAGTGACTTCACTTTCACTTTTCCCTTTCATGCATTGGAGAAGGAAATGGCAACCCACTCCAGTGTTCTTGCCTGCAGAATCCCAGGGACGGGGGAGCCTGGTGGGCTACAGTCCATGGGGTCACAAAGAGTTAGACACGACTTAGCGACTACACAACATAATTCATAAAAATAGGACCTGCTGAGTTTTCTCTGAGAAAAACTTTCTTTCCTCTCTTCCTCTCTTTAGAAGTATGAACTTAGGCAGACTGTCACTTCTCTCAAAACTTCAAAAACCACTAAGAGATAGAGGTCTGACAGTTCGCTGCCTTTCTATGGAGTAAAGCAGCAAAATGGCATTGTAACGGGAGTGGATGAAGAGATGTTTGTGGGGTCTGGACTGGCTGGAGCATTCCCAGGCTCTGCAGGGCAATTAACATGAAAGGCTGTAGGACGCTGCCTGCAGTTAGCAAGAAAACAATGCTCCTCCTAAAATGTCCTCTCTGATACCAATGGTTGGTGTCTGCTCTGAATAGGAGGGGCATTTCCATTAACTTTACACAGTGTTGAACTTAATCCCATAGACTGAAAATGACTTGCCAGTTCAGCTCAATACAGAAATAGGATATAACCCAGTTCTCTTTGCTCAAAATAGATTGCATTCTTGTCCTACAACAACTGCGAATGCTTCAAAGCACTCAAGGTTTTTTTCTCTTTTTTTAATTTGGATTTCACAAGGCAACAAAGTACACTGGGAAGACGAGTATCTTGCAGTTAATCACATTAACATCGAGACTTTCCATTTCCTACCTGTGTGACTTTGGCCAAATTTGTCATTAGTTAATTACAATCAGTTAACTTAATAATCCTACTCTTTTACTGAAAAGGATATGAGGTGGTCTACCTAAAGACATTGTTTCTGAGGTAGCTCAGTGGTAAAGAATCCACCTGCCAAGCAGGAGATGGGCTTGATCCCTGGATTGAGAAGACTCCCAGAGAAGGAAATGGCAATCCACTCTAGAATTCTTGCCTGTAGAATCTCATGGACAGAAGAGTCTGGTAGGCTACGGTCCATGGGGATCGCAAAGAGTTGGACACCACTGAGTGACTAAACCAAAACCTAAAGACATAGCACAAAAATACAGTTTTTTGTATTTTTAAAAATATCAGGCAGAAAAGAGAAACAAAGACAGTAAAATCAAGGGGGGAAAAAAAGACAAACATAAACTTCATTCTGAAAGGTATTATATAGTTGCTACAAGTTAAGTGAAAAAAATCTGGCTCTGAACTTTAAAGACATTAAAACAAAGTCTTAAACAATCACTTTCAAACCCATTAGACAACATACTTAATCTGAACAAATTTATTTGAGATGCATAACATCACAGATCTTGAAGGTTTATCGTAAGAATTAAATGCTCTGTGAAAACACCTTGTGTAATCCTTGCTCACAGAAGCTGTCCCATAAAATAGTCTCTCTTTCTCTTAGGCTTTGCTGTGATACATTTCCTGATTTTAAGCCGGGGTTCAGAAGTGGTATTTAAGAAAGGCTAGTCTAATCCCTTTTTTATTCAGAACATTACTTTTGCCCCACTGAAATAAAAAGCAACATTCAATGCACTCCATAATATAGAATTTCAGGATTATAGAATCTCTGTACTAAAAAGAATACAAATGACTATATCCTGCAAATTATATTTGCTGCAATGTCCTTAATGAGAAAACATGGCTTTGCACCCCTTAGCATTCTCTCCAGATCAGATAGCATTAATTTTCAAAAGGCTAGAATTGCTGTTAGCAAGCAGAGGAGAATATATACTATTCAAATTACTACGTCTTACACCCGGAACCTTAAAACGTGTAGGAGGTTGTCAGATCCCTAATATTAGTGTGGTAATTAGGATTACCCCCACCTTCCAAAAAAACAGTATGTAAAGTAATAAACTCATTTTTCCCTTTCTTAAAGTGTAGAAACCTACAGATTTTAGAACGTGCATCTGAGAACAAAGTGGTTTAGAGCGTGGATGACACGTGCAGATAACTGAAAAAGGCTTCAAAAACAACTCATCAGAGTGGCTGTCTTTCTGCCTTAAATAACTGAGGAGGAATGTGGCTTTCTCTAAGAAAAAGACCTGACATTTCCTTCTCTTGGCATAAAATTGTCCTGTTGCAGAAGGCAAGAGCCTTTCAGTGGAACGCAATGTAATTAATTCCAAAGGCCTGTGACACAAGGTAGACATGTAATTGGATAGCTAAATGACTGCTTCCATGCACAAGTAGAATTTGAATCCTAAGCTTCATGAAAATCCCTCATTTACCTAAATGGTCAGCACAAGAATTCTTTGGATTACGAAGGCTTGCGGCAATTGATATTTTCCTACTCTCTACCAGGACTGCTAAATCTTCTATGAATTTGAAATCAATAAAATGCTGAAGTATTCCCATTAAATTTGAACTTTTGTTGATTCAGAAGGAACACGATGACTCTTTTAGTGCCTTAGTGTCATTATGCTAATTCACTGTTATTACAGAACCACGATTCTCATCTCACTTCATCCTTCTACAAGAGGCTCACTGTACAGCTGATGTGCTCCATCCTACCTTCAAACCCTCTTACCACCTTCCACTTATCCAAAACAGAAGACAACCAAACTTGAGACTTACAAATCCTCAAGAACTTTTTGTTGTTGTTAAAAGTAAACTTGGGTGCTTCCCTGATAACTCAGGGGTAAAGAATCCGCCTGCCAATGCAGGAGATGCAGGTTGGATCCATGGATTGGGAAGATCCCCTGGAGAAGGAAGTACAACCCACTCCAGTATTCTTGCCTGGGAAATCCCACGGCAGAGGAGCCTGGCAGGCCACAGTCCATGGGGTCGCAAAGAGTCGGATACGACTGAGCATGCACACACACAGTACTCTAGGCGGGGACTTCCCTGGTGGTCCAGGGGATGAGACTGTGCAGCCAATGCACAGCGCCCAGGTTCAACCCCAGCTTAGGGAGTTAGAGCCTGTGTGGCACAACCAAGACCTGTGCAGCCAAATCAATAGTTAAAAAAACCCTCTGAGCAGCCTGGTGAGGGTGGCAAGATCCCCGTCTCACACAGGGTGAGGCTCTGACAGGCTGTGCAATATCGCCCAATCTACCTGGAAGCCCAGAGGGTGGGTCAGGGCTCCCGCACACAAGTTGAGGCTCTGGAGCCCTTGCGTCCTGTCCCCTTTCCTCTCAGCCTGCTTGTCCCCTCACTAGGGTTCTGGCTTTTGGTGGCTGGTAAGAAGTGGCAGGCAGGATGCCTCAGCGGTGGAGGACAGCCCAGCTCCCGCTGACCCCGCTTATACAGACTCTGGGACCCCACCACTCACTCCCAGACCAGAAGGAACTGCGGTGAGAGCTGTTTCCAGTATTGGGCCCCACTGGGCACTGGGGCACCTAATTTGCTGTTCAGTGGCTAAGTCCTGACTGCAGCACGCCAGGCACCCCTGCCCTTCATTCTCTCCCAGAATTTGTTCAAATTCACGCCCACTGAGGCAGTGATGGCATCCAACCATGTCATCCTCTGCCGCCCCCTTCTCCTCCTGCCCTCAATCTTTCCCAGCATCAGGGTCTTTTCCAATGAGTTGGCTCTTTACATCAGGAAGCCAAATTATTGGAGCGTCAGCTTCAGCATCAGTCCTTCCAGTTAATTTTCAGGGTTGACCTCCTTTAGGATTGACTGGCTTGATTTCCTTGCTGTCCAGGGAACTCTCAAGAGTTTTCTCCAGCACCACAATTTGAAAGTATCAGTTCTCCAGTGCTCAGCCTTCTTTATGGTCCAACTCTCACATCTGACATGACTACTGGAAACACCATAGTTTGACTCTAAGGACCTTTTTCAGCAAAGCTCAAAACAAAATAGGAATATCTCTAATGTCAAGTAGTGCCACTTTCTCTCCCTCTACAGGGTAAGATTTCAGAAAGGAGAGAAAGCGCTTTTTCATATTTTAGAATTGAGTTGATTGGGAAATGAATTACTTTTATCATAAGAGCTGGTCCCAACAATATCAAAGCCCTTGATACCCTTTCTCTTGTTTCATTTGCATGAAATTTCTTGATGGTTCTAAAAAAGCATGTTATGATAGATGCAGCATAAATTTATAAAAGCTCAAGTTACAGAAATCCTGCCTGGCATATCTGTTTTGTTTAAGACAGGAATATTATTTCAGAGATAAGAGTGTGAGCTTATTAAAAAAGAAGGCATTCATGGAATCAGACCCCATACTACCTGTATCTTGACAATCTCAAACGATATAGTTCCTTTTGTTTCCCTGCAAAAAGTAAATAAATAAAAATAAAAGAGGATCTACAATGTTCACCTTCTCTGAAATACACATACATCTCAAATGTACAAATCTGCCCCTGGATGTCAGGTGGGCTTCTTGGATGGCTCAATAGGTAAAGAGTCTGCCTGCAGTGCAACAGACTCAGGGGACACAGGTTCCATCCCTGGGCCGGGAAGATCCCCTGGAGGCAACCCACTCCAGTATTCTTGCCTGGAGAATCCCATGGACAGAGGAGCCTTGTGGGCTACAGTCCATAGCACTGAAAAGAGTTGGACACAAACTTAGCACTAAACACATACTGGATGTCAGGTCAAGAACCAAAACTGGATATGCATTAATCTGATATTTAACAACAGAAATGAAGACAACGTTCAAAAAGCAAAGTCCAAATATGGAAACGGCTCTGAAGTTAGATCATTACTACACTTGTTTAGTTGCTAAGTCATGTCTGACTCTTTTGTGACCCAGGCTCCTCTGTCCATGGGATTCCCCAGGCAAGAATCCTGGAGTGGGTTGCTATTTCCTTCTCCAGGGATCTTCTCAACCCAGGGATCGAACACACATCTCCTACCTTGGCAGGCAGATTCTTTACCAATGAGCCACCAGAGAAACAACAGTATTACACTACAGCACCCTAACTGACAAACTAATTTGTTTTCATGACAACCAAACAACAATCTTCATATGATCAAACTAACAGTGCCTACACCTGCTTGAACTCCAAGCTCCTTTTAGAAGGTCCTGCAGAATACATGAAATGCGTTAGTCAAATACATTTCAACTCTAGACTCTCCATTATTAAAATATGAACTGCTGCTGCTGCTAAGTCGCTTCAGTCGTGTCCGACTCTGTGCGACCCCATAGACGGTAGCCCACCAGGCTCCCCCGTCCCTGGGATTCTCCAGGCAAGAACACTGGAGTGGGTTGCTATTTCCTTCTCCAATGCATGAAAGTGAAAAGTGAAAGTGAAGTCGCTCAGTCGTGTCCGACTCTTAGCGACCCCATGGACTGCAGCCTACCAGGCTCCTCCGCCCATGGGATTTTCCAGGCAAGAGTACTGGAGTGGGGTGCCATTGCCTTCTCCGAGACTGTAATGTAATTATCTATAACAATATCATGCATTGTAAAAGAGTTAATTTTTTCCTGTTAATTAGGAAACTATCAAACAGCTATAAGTGTCTCATTCATATGTGAAAAAGAGTGAGCAGTTGGGGCTATTATTAATTTCCATATCACCTGAAGGCAGCTACACTTTTGACTTTATAATATCAATAAGAGGCTCATTTTAGTTTTGGGGTTTAAATTAAAATGTCGATAGAAGCCACAAGGTGAGTCTTTTTCCATATGGCATTGTTAAATTCCACATGACATTTTTCAAGGCTTCTTTGCATTCCACACCTGATCCAGTGTCTGTCTGCTGTCTAAGACCACACATCTGAGTACACCAAGCCCACGTTCCCTTCCCCCCCTCATGAACCACATTCACAGGGAGCACGGAACACGACAAAATCCTTCATAGTGATCACAGACTGTCCAGAGAAATTTGTCAGGGAAGGAGGACTCCGTTCCTACACTGAGAAATTATTTATCTTCAGACCCAGTGTCCCTAGAGAAGAAAGTATATCTCTGGCTTTCACTCAGATACCGGAGGCCCCAGGACGTGAGGGGGTGTTGCATGCTGCTTTTGTTCATCTGCAGAATGATCCTAAGAAGGAGAGCTGACTCAAGCCCGTAAATTTAAATTCTGGAATGAATGGAACTGCATTAGACCCAGAGAAGTGTTCCAAACATGAAACTTACTGGAAGTTAGCCTAGAACCCGAGTAAGTAACTCAGATCCCCTTCATTCCTTGGAAGACTGTTTTGCCTCTCCATTTAATAGATGGGCTTTTGAAAGTATTTATTTGGCTGCACGGGTCTTAGTTGTGGCATGTGGGATCTTTAGCTGTCGCACGTGAGCTCTTAGTTGCTGCATGCAGGATCTAGTTCCCTAACCAGGGATTGAAATTAGGCCCCCTGCACTGGGAGTATGGAGTCTTAGCCACTGGATCATCAGGGAAGTCCCTGATAGATGATTTTAAATACCCCTTAAGATGTAACTAAGTTCACAAATACTTAGGGAAGAGGCTAAATGAGTAACACTAAGGTATAAGAGGTGTGGCAGACTTGTTTAATGACACCTCATCAAACTCAACACACAATTTCAAATCCCAGAGGCACAGTTTGTACTCTGGTCTTGATATTAAAGGAGAGAAATGGCTTTATAAATACATCGTGTATGTGCATGTGAAACCCAATCTTGTGAACAAACTGAATTTTTAGTATTAAATGGGCACTGAAAACTGGCACCTGCCACTTAACCAAGGGTTCTGGCTGAACTTTAGCAAAGGAAATCTAGGTTGCAAGTTCCCGGGTGCATACAGCTGTTCGCTGGTCTCTTTAGCAGTCTCAAGAGAGGGAGAGGACATGGTCTAGACTCAGGTCTGGATGCTCCCTCAGCTAAAGGCCAGATTTATCTCTCATAAAATCCTAATCGAAGACTCACATGAAACCATCTCCAAAAACGGTTTTAGATCAAAACTTGATATGAGTTTTCATTTATCATCAGCAGACATCATCTTTTCCCTTGTTTGTAACTAATAAATCCCTAAATTTACACTCAAAGCTACTGCAATTATCAAAGTATTGACCAAAAAAAAAAAAAATTCCCCAAACTTTCCAAACATTTTCTAAAAGTTGCAACAATCCTTAGTGCCAATCCTTAGTACTAAGACAGACGAATTGCCTACATTAAATTTAAATTGTCCCTCTAAACCCAAGGCATGTACAAAACACGCCTCTAAAAATACTCTGATTAATGAGTTACATTAAATCTGACAATAAGAACTCCAATTAGCTTACATCATTAGCTTTCTTAACTTTCTATGAGCTCTTAATGCTTTTAACACTCTGTACCCTAAGCAAATACTGTAAAATAAATAATAAAGTCACGAAGCAATTAGTTGGACCATTACAGAAATATTTAATTAGGCCATCAAAAAGACCTTAAATCCATTTACAAATAAGAAAGCCGAAAACCAAGTCTAATTGCCTTTACTATAAAATTTCATAACTACACAGTCTGTGAACAAAATTTATATTAATATTAACCCAAAAACTCAGAGTAAATATAGCAATAAAGGATGAGTATTGTTAACAACTAAATGTGTTTAGCCTCTTCTTTAAAACTAAATACTGTAGCCTACAGCTTTGGTACAATCATCTATTTTATAATCCACTCAGACACCTCCCCAGTAAATGACAGATTTATTCCCCATTCACTAGGTGTATGTTCTTCAGACACCAAGTAAAAATGATCTTTTTTTCTTAACTTGAAAAAAATATTTTAAGTTTTGAGATTATAGTTAAAGCAAATGTATTACTCGCTCATTAGTCCTATTAACTAAATGCCAACAAATTGAGAGGTAACTCCTTTTTTCTACTTTGTTGACTTCTGGGTGAACAAATTCATCTAAATAGAAATTACTACAAATTCCATATAAAATACTATGCATCACAGTTAATGATTCTTTGTCAAAAAAGATCAACAGAAATCCAGCATCTTTAAAAAATTATGGAAAAATAAATTATACTCTTGTACAAAAACATGCTTCATCTTTGATGGCTATTTCTTATACACAAAGGTGAGGTTTGGGGAGAGACATGGGGTGGGAGCAACTTCCTGTCTGTGATCTGAGAGTCCTGCTCAGGAATCTCTATAATTCCCATGATGGTAATTCATGTGGGTTAAAGCAGAAGATTATTTCTGTACAGGTGCATGTTACTCATAAATAATTTGTGTGTAAGTTACAGAAGCCCATTCAAGTTAGCTTAAGCAAAATGGCATTTATTATAAGGATGCAAGCAAATGTCATAGAACCTAATTTGCAGGAAGAATGGGTAGGTCTCAGGGAAATGAGAAGGTTCTCAGGCAGAAGTAGAATTGTTTCCTGGGCTCATCCTTCTCTGAACACCCTTCACCTCTGCTTCTGGGAAGAAAGTCCACCTTATTCCTATCTCTGATGACTGGCTTCTTCACCAAGACTTCTAGGTTTTCTTCTCCAAACTTTGCCCTGTAGTCAGTTCAGTTCAGTCGCTCAGTCGTGTCTGACTCTTTGCGACTCCATGAATCGCAGCACGCCAAGCCTCCCTGTCCATCACCAACTCCCGGAGTTCACTCAGACTCACGTCCATCGAGTCGGTGATGCCATCCAGCCATCTCATCCTCTGTCATCCCTTTCTCTTGCCCTCAGTCCCTCCCAGCATCAGGGTCTTTTGGTCCACAAACTTCTGGAATCTAATGCCTGATGATCTGAGGTGGAGCTGATGTAACAGTAATAAAAATAAAGTACACAATAAATATATTGTGCTTGAACAATCCTGAAACCATCCTGCCAATGCCTGTCTATAGAAAAACTATCAAATTGTTAAAGTTGAGGACTGCCTTCTAAGTGACCTTGATGCTTAAAAAGCTGATCATGGTGTCATGTCTACAAACCACCTCTAGAGGACAATGCCATGTGACTCAAAGGTCCCAGGACCAAGGCTGGGATTAATCTAGCTCAGATACGGCTGCTCCTTCAGCTGTGTCCGTGGGACAGGGCCATGCCTTCCCCATGGACAGCGACAGACACCAGGCTGTGGCCTCAGGTCCGTCTGAGACAATGCTGTCCAGAGGATGACATTAACCACTGGCACATACAGGAACATGGAGGGAGAGAGGCTCCGGCAGGTGCAACCTGGTCCCTTCCCTAAACTTTAATTCTGCTGCCTTTCAAGGTGATGATGGCCACTCAGGAGCTCACCTGCACAGGCAGAAGTGACCCTGCCCCAGCCCCCTCTGGCACCCCAGCCTTGGCAGTTGGGGCCACTGGCAATGTCTGGCGATTCTGATACCCCTCAAGACAGGCCCCACGTGTGGAAACTAGGAATTGTTCTGGGAGGGAAAATGAACATGAAGACAAGATGAGACAGCTTCAGCTTGAAGATTTAAGTAAAAAATAACAGGACTCTTCTGCTTATAAAAATGAACATCTAGGCAAGAACAGGGCTAAAGGACAGAATCGTAATGGATGCAGCGGGAGGGAGAACACCTGTCAAACTCCAAATTCTGAACCAAGAAGATCCTCTTAAAGCCCAAACAAGAATGTTTCTAGGGCAACTGAATAAGGCTTCTTTGTAACACAAAGTGAACATAAGAGCACACGCCATTTTAGCATAGCAACTACTTCCTTCTCGTCCCCAAATCGGCAGCTCCTACCTGCCCTCTTCCCCACCACCTGCACCCACAACTGCCCCCCAGACTGCCAAAGTCCTCCCTCGGATGATGAGCCCCAAGGTGCATTCTCCTCCACAAGCTTCTCTTTCCACTTTCCAGGTATAATTCACTCTATTTGAATCTTGTTGTTTAGTCACTCAGTCATGTCCAACTCTTTACAACCCCATGGGCTGTGGCCTGCCAGGCTCCTCTGTCCATGGGATTCTCCAGGCAAGAATACTGGAGTGGGTTGCCATAGCCTTCTCCAGGGGATCTTCTCCACCCAGGGATTGAACCTGTGGTGCACTGGCAGGCAGATTCTTCACCACTGGGCCACCTGGGAAGCCTCTATTTTAATACTTAAGGTGTAACATTAGTTTCTTCACATTCACCTGGTTCCACAAACCAGGCTGCTCCTTTCCCGGTGACGCAGCCTGCATCCTTACCAGCTTTGCTTCAAGACCAAAAACAATGCAAGACACTGACAAAGTCTAAGTGGCTTTTAGATGAGTCACGTAAATAAAATAAACTCAAGAAAGGCTCAAGGAAATGTATAAACAGTAGTTTCATAACAGGTTTCAAAAGGAAAGAAAGGGAAGCCCAAGCTGCATCCTTAACTTGGAGGCTGTGAGGATGGAGGCGAGCTCTTTCCGGTCCTGGTGAGAAACAGGTGAAGAATCTGGAAAATAAAGCCTGTTCCTGTCTCCTGGGGAAGATGAACCCACATCAGGACCAGCCCAGACCTGCTCTCTCTGAGTTCTCTCAGTGCTGCTGCTGCTGCTGCTAAGTCACTTCAGTCGTGTCTGACTCTGTACAACCCCATAGACGGAAGCCCACCAGGCTCCCCCATCCCTGGGATTCTCCAGGCAAGAACACTGGAGTGGGTTGCCATTTCCTTCTCCAATGCATGAAAGTGAAAAGTGAAAGTGAAGTCGCTCAGTCATATCCAACTCTTAGCAACCCTATGGACTGCAGCCTACCAGGCTTCTCTGTTCATGGGACTTTCCAGGCAAGAGTACTGGAGTGGGGTGCCATAGCCTTCTCCATCTCTCAGTGCTGCTGGGCTCAAAACCTTCAGGCATGAACTTTCCATACGAGGACTTTAGACCCAGCAAATACCGCACTGCTCATTCAATTACTGTCTCTCCACTCTAGCCCTCCCTTCCTTGACCCTGGCTTCAGGAACTCTCTCAACCTTTCTCCCTGGACAACTGTCTCCCCTTTAGCCTTTGCCAATGGGAGGCACGCAAGAGAGGCAGAGAGGCTGACAGGAGAGATTCCCTGTTTGCTTGCTGTCTGAGTGAAGGCCCTTCACCATAGCAGCATAGATGGTTCCAAAAGCTAGCGTTTACCCCACTCAGCCCCACCTCATTCAGCCTCACGACACTCTAGAGAGACAGGAGGCCAGGGGCCCCATCAGGCTGCCCCTGGGGTCTGAACCCCGAGATGCAGGCCCCCTGTGAGCTGCCCAATTCTGATAAGCCCAGCTCTTCCTGTGGCCACTCCCCGCCCCAGGGGTGGGAGCTCTTCTTTGAACCATTCAGTTTTCTCAAGATCCCCACTGTGTTTGGCCACTTCTCCACTGTGAGACCAACTGCTCAGTGCTGCTATGAGAACCTTTTGCTTACTCCTCCAGTGACCCATAACCCTTTCTGCATGGTTGATCACCTTCGCCAACCCTGAAAAGGCCAGACCTCCTCCACGTTTCTGACCTAAAACATCAGACAGAGAGAGGAGGGACTGTTCCAGTTAGCAGGAAAAAAAAAAAAAAAAGACAAGAAACCATTTTATCTATTAACAATCCAGCAAACAACAGGTCAGGATTTTAATAACTCGTAGTAACTCAACGTGACAGCAAACTCCTGAAGGCTTGTGTTAAAAAGTGCTGCTTGGTGGGTGCCTAAGTAAAACCTTGCCCTGTTGATGCGAGCTCAACAGACAAGCCTGAGAGTCTCAGAACCAACAGTTAATCAGGTGACACAAAAAGTAACAGATTTTAGGGACTTCCCTGGCGGTCCAGTGGTTAAGACTTTCCCTCCCAGCTCAGGGGAGGGTAGTTTCGATTCCTGGTAGTGGAGCTAAGATTCCCATATGCCTCCCAGCCAGAAAACCAGAACAGAAACAACAGAAACAATATTGTTACCAAATTCAATAAAGACTTTAAAAATGGCCCACATAAAAAAAAAGTAACAGATTTTAAGTCTGGGTCAGAAGATTCCCAGAGAAGGAAATGGCAACCCCCTCCAGTATTTTTGCCTGGGAAATCCCATGGACAGAGGAGCTTGGCAGGCTACATACAGTCCATGGGGTTCAAGAGTTGGACACGACTTAGTGACTAGATACCAGATACCAAAACCAAGATGATCTTTCCAGGGAAGGGGAAGTTAGGAGGCCTAAAGGTTGAGTGACAAGTGGCTTTTGACCCGTTTTACAACTTTATCATCAAAAAAAGCACATTATTATTCTGTGGCAAAGACCACTATTCCTCCCAACTTCCTTTCTCTTCTTCCATCTCATTAATTAACTCCTAATCTCGCAGTTTCATCCATGTTTGTGGCTATGCAGACTACAGATACATTCCCAGCATCCCTCAGAGTGAGGACATTCGACCAGCAGGACGTAGCTGAAGGTGATGTTACAGATGGAGCAGCCACCCCTATCTGTGTCCATCCTTCCTACTGTGGGGACGCAGACCACGAGTTAATGACCGAGCAACAAGGCAGAAGGGGCACTGATGCCAACGATGTCATACAGGGCCAACCAAGAGTGGCTGGATGAGTGTGGGTATTTACATAGCTAGGGAAAGTCCTACCTTTTTAGACTTCTGTTACATGAGTCAAATCTGTATTTTGATATAAACCCCAAACATCTAAGCACCACCCTCACATTCACGTGGAGCCAGGAGAACCCTCTCTTTTCCCTGGGACAGCTGGGAAGATGGCAGGAGCCCTCTGTCTCAGAGACCTCCAGAGGCACTGTGCACACTGAACAGGTGCTGAAAACACTCAAGACGGATGATGCTAATTTTCAACACAGAACTTCCCTGGAGCAAAGGAAGAATATCTGTGACTACTGCAGGGAGTTTTCAAAATAAAAGGTGGTGCTTTTGGTGTGAACCTTATTAGACGCATATTTTAAAATTAGAAGCTTCACTCAACCTTGCCTACGTAAAAAATATATCCACCAAATATTTATGATGTGGCTTTGATTTTCTGTGCTTGCAAAATGTCTATAAAAGTATTTATTTGGTTTAGCGGACCTGCTTTGATTATTTTCATGATGTGAAATTAGTTCCCAGGAACTGAAACATAATTTATATGCTGGACATCTAATTCTCAGTTCAGTTCAGTTCAGTCGCGCAGTCGTGTCCGACTCTTTGCGACCCCATGAATCGCAGTACGCCAGGCCTCCTGTCCATCACCAACTCCCGGAGTTCACTCAGACTCACGTCCATTGAGTCTGTGATGCCATCCAGCCATCTCATCCTCAGTCGTCCCTTTCTCCTCCTGCCCCCAATCCCTCCCAGCATCAGGGTCTTTTCCAATGAGTCAACTCTTCACATAAGGTGCCCAAAGTACTGGAGCTTCAGTTTTAGCATCATTCCTTCCAAAGAAATCCCAGGGTTGATCTCCTTCAGAATGGACTGGTTGGATCTCCTTGCAGTCCAAGGGACTCTCAAGAGTCTTCTCCAACACCACAGTTCAAAAGCATCAATTCTTCTTCAGTTCAGTTCAGTTCAGTCGCGCAGTCGTGTCCGACTCTTTGCGACCCCATGAATCGCAGTACGCCAGGCCTCCCTGTCCATCACCAACTCCCGGAGTTCACTCAGACTCACGTCCATTGAGTCTGTGATGCCATCCAGCCATCTCATCCTCAGTCGTCCCTTTCTCCTCCTGCCCCCAATCCCTCCCAGCATCAGGGTCTTTTCCAATGAGTCAACTCTTCACATAAGGTGCCCAAAGTACTGGAGCTTCAGTTTTAGCATCACTCCTTCCAAAGAAATCCCAGGGTTGATCTCCTTCAGAATGGACTGGTTGGATCTCCTTGCAGTCCAAGGGACTCTCAAGAGTCTTCTCCAACACCACAGTTCAAAAGCATCAATTCTTCTGCGCTCAGCCTTCTTCACAGTCCAACTCTCACATCCATACATGACCACAGGAAAAACCATAGCCTTGTAATTCTACATATATAGAAATCTAATATGGGTTATACCTAAAACCATGTGTCTAACAACCCAAGTCAAAGAACCACTTGTGTTGGGATTCCCTGGATAAAATAAATTCTTAAATATAAATACTCAGACTTATTGGGCTGCTGAAGCAATGGGGTAAGACGTAGGACAAGCCAAGCAGGGTTGTTCTAAGAAACCTCCTTAAACTGGTCACTAGGATTTTTCTGTAATTGTGAAGTGTGTGCTGCATATGAGAATTTAACAACAGAACTGAAATCATGTTTGATGAATAATACACCAGGATCAGAGAGCTGTCGGAGAGCAACACAGGAGCTTGCCAGAATTTCCTAAGATGATCACGGGGTCCTTGGGTCTGAGGACCGAGAATGAAGTACAGGCACCACCCGCAGACAAGGAGTGTTTGTCACTTGAACAGAAGCTTCTAGAAGGGCTCAGGCCTGTCTTCTCCAGCCAGTAAGACACGGCTGATGAGCAGGAGACCAAGTCGTTATTATTATTTAGTTGCTCAGTCATGTCCAACTCTTTGGGACCTCATAGACTGTAGCCTGCCAGCTCCTCTGTCCATGGGACTCTCCATGCAAGAATACTGGAGTGAGTTGCCATTTCCTTCTCCAGGGGATCTTCCTGACCCAGGGATCGAACCTGTGTCTCTTGAGTCTCCTGCATTGGCAGGTGGGTTCTTTACCACTGGTGCCACCTGGGAAGCTCTATGCAAGGACTAAACAGACATAATTCTCATTTTTAAACATTCCTGGTATGGGGAACAATATTTGAGAAAAATCAGAAGTGGTGGAACTGAATCAGTAAAAAAATAATTAGTCTTTACAGCACAGAGACAACAGGACCAAGATCAGTAAAGTTAACGATGCATTTACTAAGCCTCATAATTAACCCCACGGTGGTGGCTTCAAGTTCTTAATGCTCATTCACTACAGTGGAGGTTTAAAAGCTCAGACTGCTCAGGAACCACAGCTCAAAACTACGTGTGGACCGTGCCAGGGGAGAAAGTGCAGGAGACAGTGGGGTGCGCGTCCAGCACAGACCAGAGGCTTGTCCAGCTGTGTTCGCCTTCCAATCACTTCTGTGTTTCTCCATCTAACTGTTGGGTTAGCCAGGATGCACCCAAAATTAGTTAAACAGCAACTTTTATAAAGCATCTAAAAACTCAGAATCATATCAATGCTTTTTTATTTTTTGGTAAGGGGCAGGTGGAAAAACAACTCTGCAAATATGATTATACACGACAATGTCAGATCTGTGATGCCCAGCACACTGGCATTTCTTTTTCCTTCCTAATATCCTCTTTCCCATAAATCACCTCCATGCTAAAATGACCAGATATTAAAAGATTAGCTTACAGAACTATATCCTAGAAACAATATAGAAATTGAAATATTTCGACAGTAAAATTTTTAAAAAGGCAATCCACAAAGCAGTGCATATATGGTCTGCCCCTGTGCTGGGCTCAGTCACTTCAGTCGTGTCCAACTATTTGTGACCCCATGGACTGCACCCCGCCAGCCACCTCTGTCCACGGGATTCTCCAGGCAAGAACACTGGAGTGGGCTGTCATCCCTCCTCAAGGGGATCTTCCCCACCCAGGGATAGGATCCAGGTCTCCTGATTTGCAGCAGATTCTTTACCATCTGAGCCACCAGGGAAGCCCTGGATCATTGCAAAAACACGAAGCTGTTGAGTCTTCTGACCCTAAACAGAGCTTGTGTCCTGCTTGCCTGTTTATGCAACACACGTTCTTTTTTTTTGGGGGGGGGAGCAGATTTTTTCTTTTATTTTTAAAAATTTATTTTTAATTGAAGGGTAATTGCTTTATAGTATTATGTTGGTTTCTTCCATATATCAACACGAATCAGCCACAGGTATACATATGTCCCCTCCCTCTTGAACCTCTCACCCCTCTAGTTGTTAACGGAGCCCTGGTTTGAGTTCCCTGAATCATACAGCAAATTCCTACAGGCTCTCTATTTCACAAATGGTAATGTATGTTTCCCTTCTACCCTCTCCATTTGTCCTACCCTCTCCTCTCTCCTTGTGTCCCTGCCACCCCTCACCCCACCCCGTGCTGTGTGTACAAGTCTGTTCTCTATGGACAGACACATTATGATCAGAAGACAGGAGCCAGGCTTTGCGGTTGCACCAGGAAATAAACCTCCCCACAGCACAGACATGGCCTCCACTACCTCCTGGTAATTCATCTCAGAGAGCAATTCTAAGCTGAGTATGCCTGGGCTTCAGGTCTCTTCTGCTTGTGCCAAATACCCAACACGTTTCAATCCCTTACACTGCCTGGGACAGGAAGCATTTACGAAGGCTTATAAATCATTCAGCTGTAGTCCCTGTATTCTGAGAACCTCAGGGAAGTCTCTCAGTGAGTAACTGCAGTCATCCAAATCCTAAAGGATGCTAGCTTCCCCCTCTACCCACCCTCGCAAAGTGAGCTTTCCCCACCTTTCTTTCTGGGGCTCATTTTCCTTCACTCCAGCAGTCAGGCAGACATCTAAGAGAGGGGTCAACACCCCAGGAGTCCAAGTGCCCACCATCCAGTCGCTGGACACTGTACATTCTCCAGGTAGACAATAGGATTCCAAGTGGTGGTGAGCAGACAGGAATGCAGGTTTCTCTTGCTTTCTGCTTCACCACAGACCAGTCAAAGCCTTCTGGTTTTGTCTGTTTTAGGGTGTCAGTCATCAAACAAAAGCAGCTACGAGGAGCAGCCCTGGCCCCTAGATTTAAGAAATAAGTAAATGGAATACATATCTAAATGGAAGGCATTAGAAATAAATCCAGGACCAGACTTGATAAGGTGTTGCACATTTTCTGATCTTTCTTTTTTTTTAACCCATAGACTCTGACAAGTGGACTCAGGCCTCATCATCTGATGAGAGATGGTGGGCATGGAGGGAAGTGGATTGAAACCTTCACTTGCAGGGTGTTAACACACTAAAGCATCACAGTATGGTTTTCATTTTTTTTTTTTCAATAATGTTATCAAGTAATGTTGCATGTTCCACTTGGTAATTTTAATTTCATTTGACTTTCATCACTGCATATATGAGGCAGTTTTAAATGAAGCCCATGCCAACCAAGGAAAATCGGCAGTTCTTTGGCAGAAAGGAATCTCCTGCAAGAACACTGAATCTTTCATGTTACTTCCATTTCTGGTCAATAGGTCACAAGAGGCAACAACTTCTTAGAGCATCTTGTCAAAAAGTGAGGCATGTAAGAGCTGTGGGGAGAGGCTACACAGCAGTAACAGAATGAGCAGCAAGGTGTAGAAAAGGGTTGTCTCTAAATTTAGAAATGAAATTTTAATTTTTCATTAGCACTGACTCATCACGAGAGTTATGGGTATAACTGTGCAGGCTCAGTTATCTTAATTAAAGAGAACTGGGTATTTTCAGAAAATGTGCTCTCTCTGTGTGTTAGAAAATTCTGAGTAAGCCTGCTGGACTTATCATTCAGAGGCAACATGCTGGGTGCCCAAATGGCAGGCTGGGGTTTTCTAGCTACTCTGTGGTCAAGAAAACATATGCCTGACATTTTTAACCTTGAAGGAATTATTCTCATATTCAGTACCCACTGGAACCCAGAAACACTGATAACTTCTCCACAAATGTCTCAACCAAAGAAGGAAATCTTCTGTCCAAGGGAGGAAAACCTAGTTGAGTAAATTTATTTTCATGAAAAAGTGAAAGAAATAGTAGGAAAGGCATCATAATTCATTAGAAAATAAAAACAGTGAACATGAATATATTACCTCTGCTGTTACCTTAAGTTTGCTTTTCTATAATATTAAAAATCTATTCCTCAACTGTCATGACGACGTCCTTTCAGGTACTGTCTGCATTTTATCAGCCCTTCGAAGCCATAAATCACTACACAAGATATGTCTGCTTTCAGACATAAGGAGCTGGTGTTTAAGCTAAAGAAGGAGATCCAAATCAGAATACAAGTTGCAACCCACTCTCTTTATCTTTGGGAAGTGATTTTTTTTTTTTTTGGCAACAGAGAACAAAGACTTTAGCATTGACTTTTCCTCTTCATGTTGCCAGTTAACTGAGCAGAGGTTGAGGATGATAACTGCCTCTAGGGAAACAGGCCTGTGCACTGCAGAACGGTGTACTAGACTCTGCTGTGGCTGTCTTCCCTTCAGGCCCAGGTACAGCTGGTACTCTTCCAGTGGCAGTAATTCACGGAAAGGAAAATGAAGCCAGGTTCATTACAGCCTTCCTCAGATTTCAAAGGGGATGATGAAGAGAGAATCTAAGAATACTCGTGCGCAATACGCACCCTCTGGCCCAGTACACACCCTGCAGGGCACGCCAGCGCTTCTCAAGCCGAGAGGCAGGGAGGACCTGAGGAAAGCAGGCTCTCCGGGGCTCTACCATCCTTGCAAGTTTGAGGTTGCTTTTCAAAGTTTTCAAGGTTAACAACTGTGTTTATGTGCCCTCTACTTTATTTATTTTATCGAAAGTCTTTTTTATTTTATATTGGCGTATAGTTGCTTAACAAGCTTATGTTAGTTTCAGGTGTACAGCAAAATGATTCAGTTATACATACACAAGTATCTATTCTTTTTCAAGTTCTTTTCCCATTTAGGTTATTACAGATTACTGAGCAGGTTCCCTGTTGTATACTATAGGTCCTTGTTGGTCATCCATTTTAAATATAGCGGTGTGCACATGGAAGGAAAGCTATGACAAACCTAGGCAATGACTTAAAAAGCAGAGACATCACTTTGCCGACAAAGGTCCATATAGTCAAAGCTATGGCTTTTCCGGTAGTCATGTATGGATATGAGAGTTGGACCATAAAGAAGGCCTAGTCCCAAAGAATTGATGCTTTCAAACTGTGGTGCTAGAAGACTCTTGAGAGTCCCTTGAACACTGAGGAGATCAAACCAGTCAATCCTAAAGGAAATCAACCCTGAATATTAGTTGGAAGGACTGATGCTGAAGCTGAAGTTCCAATAATTTGGCTACCTGATGCCAAGAGCCAACTTACTAGAAAAGACCCTGATGCTGGGAAAGATTGAAGGCAAAAGGAGAAGAGAGTAGCAGGGGATAAGATGGTTAGATAGCATCACTAACTCAGTGGACATTAGTCTGATCAAACTCTGGGAGGTAGTGAAGGACAGTGGAGCCTGACATGCTGCAGTCCATAGTGTCATAAAGAGTCAGACACAACTCAAGAGACCGAACAAGTGTGTGCAGGTCAATTCCACCCACCCAATCTATCACTTCTCCTCCCCAGATCCTTACATTTATTTTTTTTAACTTTTTATTTTGTATTGGGGTATAGCTGATTAACAATGTTGTGATAGTTTCTGGTGAACAGTGAAGGAACTCGTCGTACATATTCATGCATCTATTCCCCCTCCAAAGTCCCCTTCCATCCAGGCTGCCACACTTACATTTATAGAAGTTATACATGTCATGGTTTGGAGCTAAATGATAATTATGAAAAGAAGAGTACCTCAATTTCATACTGAAAATGTACCCCTTTAAAATACCAAGGTACTTGGAAGCCATTCTCTTTTATTACCACATTTTTGGAATAGAGAATTTTAGAAAACTATTTGCTAGAAGTATTATTCTCTTGACCACCCACTAAGCTCCCTGGACCGTAAACAAATTTAATTGACACCACAATGGAAACACTCTCCTGCAAACTTCTTTTATAAAAACTGGATTTCGAATTCCCCAAGTCCATCATGAAGAGCAAGTTAATGAAATTGCATGCCTGTATTTCCCTATTCCACCAAGTCTTTGCTTAAGCACTAAAATCTAATTATGTATTTTACATGATCAAAAGTTCCAATCTTGACAGTGATCATTTAGCTTAAAAAACTAAACCCTCTATCATAGTAGAAAAATCTGAATGTATAATGAGATTTGTCTTTTCTATTCCATTATTCTAAAAAAGCACATTGGCATCATTTGTTCTGTACCATAAATGAGCTTATTTGCCAAAATATCAAATCAATTTTTAAATCCATTTTAAACACCCTGGCAAGAGTTATTAGATTTTTGAACATGGGGTTTTAAACACTTTCTTTTACAGAAAAGATGTAAAATCCTATGGATTGTCAAGGTAAAAACACTAAGACTTACGTGGGACACCTTGCTATATTAGAGACTATGAGACAAATTGTCAGATTAAATTTTAAGACGCATAATGATCAAATTGTCTATAAGCTATGGTAAAATACTAAATGTCATGATGAAATACTGGGAAAAGTGGTTTGGATTTAAATTATCCCAAGTAAGCAGAATTAAAACCTCTATCTAATAAGCCAAGAATTGCAGAAAACGTCTCATATAAGTTTTCAAATGGCTGTATAAAGTAGACCTTTGATTTTTCAGATACAAGAGCCATGAGTAACCAACAACTCCAGTCCAACATAACCTATCACAGGGTAAAGTTTTCTAGGCAAACATTTTCCATCACAAGAATATTTTTCTTAGCAGCAATAAACAACCAAGCAAACAAAAATATCTTAATTAATTTAACCCCACTAGGTTTTTAAGTCATTTTTGAAATGTTTAGACAAGCGACTAATGAGCCATAAATCTAAAATAGCAGTGGCATCTCCCTTCCAATTTTCCATACCTGGACATCTTTATCCAGGTACCTTTGATACATTCTGGCAAAATGAGGCTCGCTGACTCACTTAAGTATAGGGATCATTCTGGTTTCTTCGGGGGCGGGGGGATAAAGGAGCTATTTTATAGAATAAGAGATATTAATAACATATATATGAAATATTTGGGCCTCCCAGGTGGCTCAGTGGTAAAGAACCTGCCTTCCAATGCCGGAGACGTGGGTTTGATCCCTGGGTCAGGAAGATCCCCTGGAGAAGGGAGTGACAACCCACTTCAGTATTCTGGCCTAGAGAATCTCATGGACAAAGAAGCCTGGTGGGTTACAGTCCATAGGGTCGCACTGAGTCGTATTTATAAAGACAAGAACTACAAATGCAAAAACATAAGCTATATAATCACTGAATGTGCAGTTTACTATGGAGCAGAGTAACATCCCTCCAAAGGACCAAATGTATTCTTAAACCCAGGGACCCAATAAAAGATCTAAAAAAGAGAGAGATGAGGTCATCTTTGCTATACTATTCTCACGCAGAACGGCTCCCAACAGTATGTGATTTAATTTTAATTCATCCAGTTTAAAATATTCTTGGTAATAACCTATTCTGACTGCTTGGCTTGGAAGCCTCTTAGCAGGCTCGTTGGTATTGATATAATGCTGCAGCAAATTGGACCTTCTAGATTTGGGAGACTGGGCCGTTCTGCGGAAATTCTGCAAACCTAATTAGATAATGCAAAGTTAATTTTTTCCTCAAGTTTCGGTGTAGCGGTTCTTACCCTCAGTGAGCTGGAACAGGCCTCCCCACTGGTGCGTTTAAATGCTTCTCAGGAGCCACTCTTTAAAACTCTCCGAAGGCGAGGGAGCCCAGGAGGGAATTTATAATGGTGCAGAAATGAGAACGTTTCTCATTTTGAAATATTCAGGATCTTGGCAAATGAAGCAACTGCAAGTTAGTTCTCCCCTCTCCAGAAAAGACTGAAGGAAGCCTTGGGTAACTGCAGTTCAGCATGTCTTAGTGCTACTTTAGGGATCATGGGACTGAACCAGAATTAAACTGTAGACCTCATTTCATAAAACTAGCACTCTGAAACTCTGAGCACACAGTTTTGTTATTGTTTCTTCCTTTGGTTACACATCAGCCAAATTAATGTATTATTAAAACATTATTAAAAATTGCCTAATAGCCTCAATATAAAATTCCTTTCCTTCCCAATTCCAATTATTAACATGTTGTTCCAGCCACTGCTTTACAAGTTACTGGATTTCAGATTAAAAGACTGCTCCAAATGCCTAATATGTATTATCATCATATTTTAATATAATGTATATACATAGTATATATTATCAAAATTACATGACTGTGGTTCAGCTTAACATTTATGTACGTATGTGTCTATGTCTACACATGGGTCGGGGGCAGGGTGGGGGGCGGTGTGGAGAGGCACCTAATTAAGGCAGAAGAGAGATAACCCCACTTCCCAGGTGGCTCAGACAGTAAAGAACCTGCCTGCCAATGTAGGAGACACAGGTTCGATCCCTGGATTGGGAAGATCCCTAGGAGAAGGAAATGGCAATCCATTCCAGCGTTGTGCCCTGGAGAACGCCATGGATAGTATTCTTGCCTGGCAGGCTATAGTCCTTGGGGTTGCAAAGAGTTGGACAGGACTTTGTGACAAAACAACCGACCTCATTTGTGGGCAGTCCCTCTCTGGTAGTCACACTTCTCTAAAACCCTCCTCTCTGATTTGATCTGTCGTTTTCCCCTGGAAGGTGAGTGTTCCCTGCTTGAATGTTTCTCCTGAGCCAGTGTACCTGGGCATCCTGTTAACTGGATGCGCCACAGGCCCGCCTCACCCCAGGGGCCAGCAATCGGTGCAGGCCCCAGGGGCTCTCGCATCCTTTGTTCTCCTTCTCAGCAGTTCTGGTTGAGAAACACTCTCCAGGTCATCCTACTTCTGTCTATAGCACTGATTCCCACTCTGGGCTCTGTACAACCTGCAGACGCCCCAACTCCACTGACCTGGAATCACTTTAGGCCCAAAACACATAGATGTTTTATCTTCAGCCCGCAGTTCTACTCATCCTCTGGACCACAACTTTGCAGTCTTGCAAAGACTCATCTTCTAGACCAGACTTTCAAAAATCCAGCCCCTAGACTAGCAGCTTCACCTAGGAACTAGCTACCATTGCAAATTCTCCGCCCCACCCCGGACCTCCCGAATCAGAAAGTCTGGGCAGGAGGCCAGATGACCCGGGTTCTAAGAAACCCTACGGGCAATTCTGATGCCTGTTCAAGGTTGAGAACTGCCGCTTCAGAAGGTTTGTTCCTTTGGAGGAACCAGCACCCGATCCCCACCACCTCGTCCAGCGAGCGCAGCTCCTACTCCCACCAGCCACACTGGTAATTCTATTGTCGTCACCTTCCTCCCCACGCACTCGTTTTCCTGGCCCCCTCCTGTTTAGGGCTTGGCAGGAGCCACAGAGTCTCTCCTCACTGAAATCCGGCCTCGGCACTGTTCCCAGATCACCCTGTGGAGCCAGCTCGGAACGTTCACCGTATTCAGTGTTTCGGGCTCGGACTCTTGTTTCTCTGCGTTCTCTTCCAGGCACCTATCCCCAGGGTCTGCAGAGATCCTTTCTGTTTCTGCATGCCCATTCCCTATCCCCGCGCACCTGACCTCCAACCCTCCCTCCCAGGGGCCAGCTGTCTGACCAGCGCCAGTCCACCCTAGGCGAGACCTGGGACCCAGCAGCTCCTGCAACCCTCCGTTCACCCTCTGCTACTGTTACGTGTGCATCTGGCCCACAAACTTGACGATCTAGGACCATGCGTAGCACAATGACCACATAATTCACCATCTGACCCAGAGCGTCCCTGAGGACCCCTGGCATCCTATCAAGTGCTGCCCGCCCTCCAGACGCGCTCATCACCACCACGCGGGCCTTCTGTCTACTTCTCATGCGCTCTGGCCTCTTCCACCCTTGGGGCCGCCCCAAGGGTGGAAGGGTTAGAGGGCACAGCTGGTCAGGACGCCTGAGAATGACTGTGTACATGACCTTGGGCAGGGTTCATGGCTCTGGAACTCAGGGGCCTCCCTTCTACAGTGAGGATTACATGAGTCTGCGCTGGGGGTTATTACTACAATTAACATCACACGGGACTGACGGTGTTATCTGTTATCACCATGCATTTTACTGCTTTAGAGAATCACCAATGACCAGGGCACACGATGGTATTGAGGAGACAAGAGTCTGAGTTCTTCTAATCAGGGAGTCAGCAGCGGAATGTCACCATGCCCCAGCTCCACCTTGGAGGCTTCCAAAACGCTGCTCTTCTTGCTCCGCCAGTAACACCCCAACCCAGTTCCTTAGCCTCCCATTCAGCGCCTTCAGAATGTGGCCCACACTTACGCTTCCAATCTTAGGTTTCACCACTTGTCATGAGTAAATCCAGCCTCCATTTGGTCTCACCAGAATTCCTTGTGTCCAGAACACTCTTCCCTGTGTGAAACCCACCCTGCGCCAGGTGGAGCCAAATGCCAGGCTCTGGCCTCCGAGCACCCACCTCCTGCAGCTGTGGTGGGACCTCTGGGTGGGGGTAACACCCCCCTGTGGGTGCGAGAGGAGACGGAGACAGTGTCCAGGACACTCCTACATCTCCAGCGCCCAGCCAGGTCCCCAGCCCCAGCCTCAGAGGTCCTCTATTCACTATTTTGAGTAGATGGAAGGCTGGAGGTTGGGAGGTATGGTAAAAAGGCCTGATTGATGAATGAAAAGAAAACTGCTATTTTTATAGACAAATACCTTCTGTGTGGTCATTGGATCAAGACCTGAGTAACATCTTTACTACGTCAAAAGCTTTCCACCTCCTCTATGGCACGGAGTCTGATGCCTGGAGCGATGCCTGGCGCTGGGTATGCAACACTTTTGCTGAGGGAGTGACTGCCAGTTACAGCGCAAATACTCTCCCAGCTCTCACACTGTTAATATTACCTTCTACCCTTTCACCCTTCCCTCTTCCACCTTACAGAACCCAAATATAAAAGCATTCCTGAGATTCCCTGGTGGTCCAGTGGCTAAGACTTTGAGCTCCCAATGCAGGGGACCAGGGTTCCATCCCTGGTTAAGGAACTAGATCTCACATACTGCATTAAGACCTGACGCAACCAAAAAAAAAAAAATGATTCCTTTCATAGCTTCAGGCTGTGTCCATTCTACTCTAGAGAAATTTCATATTCTTGATTTCACTAGTTTTCTTCTTCTGTCAGACTGTGCATTTGTTCTTCAGGGATAAAAATTAGAATCCAAACTATGAACGAAGACCACAACTGAGGTTGAAGCTGAATAATCACAACCCGGTTCCAATGTTCGAGAGCTGTTCAAATCTTGCTGACCAAGCTTTTTATTTTTAAATAACTCAAGTTGGAAATTACAAATAATGTTTACAAATGGCCCAAGCTCAGAACTCTGATGTTCATTAATGCATTATTTTCTCTCATCTCTAATTTACTATTAACTGATCTAATGCAGTCTTTACCAGAACCAAACTGAAGCCGGTACCTTATCTCCCTTTTCAAGCAGCTGGTCCCATCACAAAATAGTTTCCCAAATTCTATTTCCATGCTTTCTTTACAAGTAATTGTGCACTCCCTGAACGGCTGTTCTAAGCCTTTTCCACCTGCTAAGGAGACATCCTATGACTGCTCCCAGAGTGAGGTGTCCTTACACAGATACCAGAGTAAGGAGGGGAAGGAACCAAGGCCATGTGGGTGCTCGAGTCTCTTCTTCAACTAGGAAGTGATCCCTTTAGGGCAGAGCTTTTCCTTGAGGCCGTCTTGGTGCTCTCAGTGGGGTCTGGAGCAGGGGGTGGCGGTATGTCCCAGAAATTAGAATTGTATTTTGGGTATTCATCCCTGAAGGATGAATGTACAATCCGACAGACGAAGAAAAGTAATGAAATCAAGAATGTGAAATTTCTAGAGCTGAATGGACACAGCCCGAGGCTGTGAGAGGAATGCTTTTATAGTCAGGGTCTGTACAGTGGAAGAGGGAAGGTGAGGAAGTAGAATGTGTATTAATAGCCTGGACAGAGTTCTGTGAGAACTGAGAGAGTATCTGCACTGTACTCGTGGCAGTCACTCCCTCAACAGATGTGTCAAATACCCACGGAGTCTTGCTAAGCCCAACCACTGCTCTAACAGGACTGATGTCTGACCTTCCACCACCAGATGGAAAATACTTCCACAGACTCAACAGACACAGAAATTCTTAGGGATGTCTGCAGTTCCAGGGAGCCCAGCCCTGCAGGGGAGAGACGTGGATGAATGCTGCAGCACCATGGAAGCGGAGGAAGAAATTCCATGAGCAGGAAACGTGACTCCTGTCTCTCAAAGACTCAGTGCTTCACAGGCACCTTTAAGAAATGCGACAGCTTCAGAGTCTCAACCCAGGAGAATGCATGTGTACACAAGACTGCATTAATTTCAAGGAAGCCTGTAGAACCCAAATTTCTTAGACTTGGCAATATGGGAGGTTTTCATTGCAGGAGTGGGAGAGGACAGCAAAACAGAGAATGAAAGCCAGTCTCGGGCATTTCACTTGGGCAATTGAAACAACAGTGACCTCTTCTGACGCTACATTTCTGCTAAGTGACAGCTCCATCCCTAATAAATGAGCTTTTGTTTGAAATAAAATATCATGGTCAAGGGCAGAATTTTTCTGGTTACAGCTGATCACAGCTGAGATAAAAGGCTTTGCTAGGGTAGAACCTGACCAACTGGGTAGTCAATTCAGTCACAGCTTCATTAACCAAGGCTCCTTTCCACTGGTCTCAGTTTATCACATAAAACCTCTCCATCTAGCAGCAGTTCTTGAATGAGTCCTACTCTGCATGCCCTGAACCTAAACGGCATTAATAGTTTGACTTAAGCAACATTGATACATACTGAGAACCACCAGTTCATATGCAGCTTCTCACCAGCACTGAATTTGTTACAGGAGAAGCACAGAAGATCTTTCAACATCTCCATTTTAGATCCTTATTTTTGGAGGCTAATGATTCAATGTTAAACACTCAGGGCTGGAACCTTGGAGAAATGGTCTAGGAGATACTGTAATCTATTTAATTAAAGGAACTGTCTACACTTTGGAAGTGCTAAACAGATGGTTGTAGTACAAGCTGACCTTAAAATATTTGAGAACAAAGCTTAAAAAGATAAGCCTTCACATTAGAACTGCAAAATGTAACATTGGAACGTACAGATTTTGGCCTTCAGAACCTTCCATGTAATAAACAACCTGTCACTTTCCTATCACTTATTGGGTGCCTCTGGTCACCCTCCTTCTCATTCACTCCCATGTGCAAACACCTAGTCCTGGTGCCTCTGCACCTCCACTGAATAGCTCTTGAATTAACTGACTTTTCTCCCCTTCCCCTGTCACTCTGCCAATTCCATCAACATCACATCCCACCAGGGCTATTATAACCTCCAACAGGAATTCCCATCTGCTCCTGCTCTAAACCAATACCACCTGAGTGATCTCTTCAAAGCACAAATCTGATCGTGTCTCTCCTCTAGATAAAAATCCTTCCACGAGCTTCATCTTTGGAGTTGATGGCTGCTCTAAAGACCTGATCCCTGGCCTGGTCTCTTTGCAACTTCACTCTTCATGCCCTAACTGTTGTTTAGTTGCTTAGTCATGCCTGACTCGTGACCCCATGAACTGCAGCACTTCACGCTCCTCTGTCCTTACCTATCTCCTGGAATTTGCTCAAATTGCTGTCCATTGAGTTGGTGATGCCTCCAACCATTTCATCCTGTTGCCCGCTTCTCCTCCTGACTTCAATCTTTCCCATCATCAGTGTCTTTTCCAGTGAGTCAGCTCTCTGCATCAGGTGGCCAAAGTAATGTTCTAACTCCACTGGTCTTATTCTACTTCCTCAGATCACCATGCTACCCCCTACCTCAGAACCTTGGCATATACTCCTCCCTCTCAGGCCTGCCCCCCTCCCACTCTGAGATCAACAGCGACTCTTCTTCAGATCCTCAGACTCTAATAACTCAAAGGCCATTTCTTCAGATAAGGCTTTCATGCCCAAGCATCACCATTTTGTTACCCGATGTGGGTTGTTTTTTTTTTTCCACAGCATGTGGCACAGTTTTTATTTATAGGTCTGTGAAGTCTTGATTAATGTGATTTTTGACTCACTAAGTAATAAGTGAAGTTGCTCATTCGTGTCCGACTCTTTGCGACCCCATGGACAGAGAAGTCCATGGGATTCTCCAGGCAAGAGTACTGGAGTGGATTGCCATTCCCTTCTCCAGGGGATCTTCCCGACCCAGGGATCGAACCCAGGTCTCCCGCATTATAGACAGACGCTTTACCGTCTGAGCCAGCCAACATGATTCAAAAGTTTAGGGGCAAGGAGTATTTCCCTAACAAGTAGCATGAGGACATAGGAGGTACTCAAAAATTATAGGTCTGTGAAGTCTTGATTAATGTGATTTTTGACTCACTAAGTAAGTAAGTGAAGTTGCTCATTCGTGTCCGACTCTTTGCGACCCCATGGACAGAGAAGTCCATGGGATTCTCCAGGCAAGAGTACTGGAGTGGATTGCCATTCCCTTCTCCAGGGGATCTTCCCGACCCAGGGATCGAACCCAGGTCTCCCGCATTATAGACAGACGCTTTACCGTCTGAGCCAGCCAACATGATTCAAAAGTTTAGGGGCAAGGAGTATTTCCCTAACAAGTAGCATGAGGACATAGGAGGTACTCAAAAATGTTTGTTGAATAAATGAAAACTTATCCTGCAGAGTATGAATTGAATGGTAAGATCACGTTTCACATCATTCACATCAGAGAAACAGCAAGAGGCCCAGAGATGAGAAAGTGAAAAGAAATGTGTTTCTGTTGTCTTGACCACAGGTGACCTGTTTTGCTGGGCAGATTCAAAGGAGGAAGTAGTCCAGGGGAAAAAGCACCCAGCTGCAGCAGACTTGTGCCTGGAACAACTGAAAAACTAAGGCAGGAAGCTACCTGGGGTGAACCTGCCAGGACCAGCTTGCTAGAGTAGAGGCAGAATTTGTATTTGGTAAATGGGATTATTCCAGACTATCTCAGGTCATTTATCAGAATCCAGAAAGCCCTATAAATGGACCAGCATTAAGGAGAGGCAGATGTTTCACCATGGGTGGAGTATGTTTAATCATAAAGTAAAAGACCAGAAGGGGGAAGGGAAACTCAGGAGTCTTCCCTAAGTGAATGTCCTTGGACAGCTGCATCTCAGAAGCTCTTAGCTTAGTTTTGATTAAAAGGGAGCAGTAGTACCTTATTTGCCCTCTTATGACTTATCTGCTGTAACTTCAACTGTTCAGTTAATATTTACCTGCAAACTTAATAAAGATGTTTGGCTCTCCAGATACATAGAGCAATCTTCTTAATGTTAATTGTTTGAAAGTCTTACAAAGCTAGTTTTGGCAAAGCTAGTTTCTGTCTTTGTCAAATGACAGAAATTATTAGTGGATCCACTGACAAGCTATATTCAATAAGCTGGACCAAAAATTAAGTTATAACCACCTCCTATAGCTATTAAATGAGCTCGTGGCCCAGTCCCTGTATTAGCAGTAATAAAAACATTTCAGTATTTCAGGACCTTGGGGCTGACACTCCATCACCCCTTTGTAAGATTTTGTCATCTGAACTACAGGACATTCTGAATATGGCTATTCTGTCACTCTTTCCTCAGTTTCTCCCCCAGGAAGTGGCGTTTAAACGTCTCCAGCTCTGTTAAAGGCCATTTGTGATCACAAATACTTTCAAACAACTGCAGTATTCGGTAGTCCTTGGTAAGTCATTTTGAAAGCAAAATCATAAAGAGGTCACCATCACTCCACGAGAGCTGAGGGGCTTAAAACCACAAACACATTCAAAAGGGAAGCTGGGTACTTTTTATTATCCTTAACTTAAATGACTTCAAGGGAAACCCCCCACCCCTCCAAGACGTTACAGAGATCCCAGTGCCATTAAGTCTCCAAATAGACGCTACAACTTTAGAGTACATCTCAAGAGCAGATCTAACTCCAACACAGGGGCAGGAGCCGATAAGGAAATCTTCCTACGATTCTCAGTGTTGAAAGGATGCCTGCTCACTCAACTTCCAGACGCTAACTTTCCAGAAGGAAAGTTAATAAAGGGGACCCCCTTGGATGCAATGCAGATGCTGTTTGCAGAAGGCGCTGGAAGCGGCACGTCTACCACCCCACCCCACTCTCGGCCCCCCGCCCTCGGGAAGGAGGGGCGGCCGAAACGGGGGGCGCGGCCGCGTCATTGGTCGCCTACGGCCCGGGGCGCCGATGGAGCGCCACCGCCGGGGAATGTCGGGCGGCGGACAGCGCGTCCGGAGCCCCCGGCTCAAGTTAGTTTGGGCGC
>SJXQ01011520.1:738404-758024 GCA_006408695.1 Aepyceros melampus | reverse complement strand
CCAACCGCTCAGCACTTAAAAGCTGCCCGGGTCTCCCAACTTTTATTGTCCACCGGGGCCGTAACTCCGGCCTTAACGCCTGTCCCCCAGCCCCGCGATCCCCCAGCCCCGCCGCGGGGCCGGCAGGAAGGGAACCAGGAAGTCGGGGCTGCAGCTGCTGCCGCAGCTCCACGTGGCTGATTTATCGCCGGGAGGATTTTTTTTCCTTCTTATTGATCGTTCTCGCTTCTTCACACGGCTCCTTAAGGAGGTGGATTTGTAACCGCCAGGCCCGGTGTGATGTGCAAATATCTCCGGACCGCAGAAGCTCTCTTGGAAAGCAGACGTGTCGTACGTCGTCGCTCTGTCTGGAGCTAATTAGAAAAAAGCCAACCCGGTGCTAAATCAGCAATACCTTGTTCAAGGGCTCGGCTTTGTATATCCCCAGGACCGAGGATTTGGGGAGGGGGAGGGCTTAAAAACAACATTTCACCCTCATCGCCTCCTAATTCAGTCCCGATTTTTGCCACTCATGGAGGTTCCTTGATTTGTGTTTTTTAAAAGCCTTTCTGCCTGAAACTTACATTACCCAGGAAGGGATATTGACAAATGTTTATTCATATACCCCACCCAGAGGAGATAATTTTTGTGCCCCTTGCCTTCCAATAAAGATGTCAGTCACCTCACCGCACTGCCGAGTGCACATGATTATGTTATCTGTGTGAGATAGCCTAATTGCCTAATGCAAGCTGAGCAGTTTGTTTAATACCTTATCCTAAGTTTGGGGATAGTAAAGATGGATCCTTCTTCCTGTTAATAAAATCGTCTCTTACCTGCAGGTACTTTAAAAAAAGTATTTTTAAAACAAGGTTGTTTAAATCTCTAGAGTGACATAGAGAATTTGAATCATCAGGCTAGATAAGGAATTTGACCAGACCAACTCCATATGCTTCATGACTTGGGTTACAGTACCTAGTACATTGGGGAATTCCATAGATGCCCTCATGTCAGAATTTCCACACAATATTTGCACTGAATAACAGCGGGAAATGTAGACTGGATGACAATATGGTCAGGTCTGTTCTTGGCTGGATAATTCTGCACAGTAATGCGTGTCAGCCCAGATATATAGCACCTGGAGTACTGTCAAGGCTTGAATACAAATCACTGTCTGACTCAGCATTTTTATCAACTGCTTAAATCAAAATCAGTTGCTTTTCCTATATGACAAGGGAGACTTTGCTGAAGACTTTTTTTTTTTTTAATGAAAAAGACCTGAAATATTTCATTGATAAAAGTATGAGTCATCTGGGTCATGGAGAAAGTTACCGCCCACTCCTGGGTCAATTCAGGTTGGTGTACCTGTACCCAGGTGACTCTAACCCAGCTCATCTGTGCGCCACCTTCAGAGAAACAGTGAAAGGAAGGTGTGCTTGGGGAAATTTTTATTTAGATCAGATATTTTTATTTATTTCCTCAACCTCTGGAATCTATGCCTGATGATCTGAGGCAG
The DNA here is from genome assembly GCA_006408695.1 of Aepyceros melampus. Classification (NCBI taxonomy): domain Eukaryota; kingdom Metazoa; phylum Chordata; class Mammalia; order Artiodactyla; family Bovidae; genus Aepyceros; species Aepyceros melampus. The sequence goes on along the minus strand of SJXQ01011520.1, from coordinate 756,532 downwards.
AGCTGATGTAATAATAATAGAAATAAAATGCAAAATAAACATAATGCACTTTCAGTTCAGTTCAGTCGCTCAGTCGTGTCCAACTCTTTGCGACCCCATGAATCGCAGCACGCCAGGCCTCCCTGTCCATCACCAACTCCCAGAGTTCACTCAGACTCACGTCCATTGAGTCAGTGAAGCCATCCAGCCATCTCATCCTCTGTTGTCCCCTTTTCCTCCCGCCCCCAACCCCTCCCAGCATCAGAGTTTTCCAGTGAGTCAACTCTTCGCATGAGGTGGCCAAAGTATTGGAGTTTCAGCTTTAGCATCATTCCTCCCAAAGAACACCCAGGACCGATCTCCTTTAGAATGGACTGGTTGGATCTCCTTGCAGTCCAAGGGACTCTCAAGAGTCTTCTCCACCTCCACAGTTCAAAAGCATCAATTCTTCGGCACTCAGCTTCACAGTCCAACTCTCACGTTCATACATGACTCCTGGAAAAAAACCATAGCCTTGACTAAGACGGCCCTTTGTTGGCAAAGTAATGTCTCTGCTTTTGAATATGCTATCTAGGTTGGATCATTCCCAAATCATCCCTCCCCCCACCCCAGTCCGTGGAAAAATTGTCTTCTACGAAATCATTCCCTGGCGCCAAAAGATTGGGGACCGATGACTTAGATAACTAGAAAGCAGGAACAGGATCATTTCTAGACCTCACTTGGGCTGTTTACAAATGAGGAGGATTCCTCCACAAAACTGCCTTCCCTAGACAGAGTCTGGGCTTGGAGGAGGTGACCTTCAAGGGGTCTTACTCCAGTCACAGGAGGGAATAATTCCATTTGAAATCAGCAGCTAAGGGCCACCAGGAGTAATGAAACCTTTCATTTGTCCCTCATTTTCACAATCAGAGGAGACAGTTTTTGATTATTAGGAAAACAGGAATGTTTCTTTGTAGTGTTATAAGCATAGTCAGGCACATAGTCAAGGACCACACTGAAAGTGGTCCTTATCGCTTGCTAAGGTGAACAGAAGGAGTTTGGGGCAGAAACGATATTCAGAGAAGACCTTGTCATCCCCTGTGTGTTTTGCACAGAGAACTTAAAATATGTGTGAAAGGACACAAAATTAGAAGTTGACCAGTGGGTGTGTAGCTGTGAAAGCCCACAGTTCCTCTGAGCCCTAACAATGTTTAAAAGAAACTCAAAATTATAAAACACATGCCTACTGGCAACATTTGCAGCCAGGCTGCCTCAGCAGAACTGACACAGCTCTGCTTAGAAAATGAGCTGTGTGTCCACAGCTTAGGTCAGGGTCAGTTAACCTCTCTGAACCTAGGGCTCTTATCTGCCCAATAGTGATTGCAGTACCACCTCACTACATCGTCAAAAGGAGTAATGGAGGTCAAGTACATATGCAAATATAAGTTCAGATAGAGGAGTGAGGTGAGTCCCGGTGTGTGGGGGTATAATTTTTCTTTTTTAATGAATACTGTTGCAATTGTTGTTTAGTCAGTCCTTTCCAACTCTTCAATCCTACAGACTGTAGGCTCCTCTGTCCATGGGATTCTCCAGGCTAGAGTGGTTTTCCAATTCCTTCTCCAAGAGATTTTCCCAATCCAGGGATCCAACCCGAGGCTCCAGCATTGCAGGCAGTTTCTGTACCACTGAGCCACCAGGAAGCCCAAAGTTATCTCTTACTGCATAGCAAATAACCATCAAATTTGGGGTTTTAAAACAACAAACTCTGACCGTTTCACACAGTTCTGAGTCAGGAGTCCAGACTGACTCTGAGACCCTCCTCCCAGCTGGGTGGTCCTGGCTCAGGGTCTCTCCTGAGGTTGTTGCTGGGCTGTCAGCTGGGGCTGCAGCCATGGCTTAACTCTGCCTGGAGGAATCTGCCTCCAAGTTCACCCCCAAGGCCTAAAGGCAGGCCTCCCTGGCTACTGTGAGACACTTGTCACGGGGCTACTCAAGACAAGGCATCAGGCTTCCTCCAGAGGGAATGATAGGGAGGGAAAGAGGGAGAGAAAGAGAGAGAAGACTCCAGAAGCTGCAGTCTGGTGCACTGTGGAAAGGGGCCACGGAAAGGTGTGAATAATAGGAGGCCAGGGGCTTTGAAGGCTTAAGAACAGCATTGGAAATCAACATACTCCTTTTTCCCTCTTATCATTTTTCCGCTTAGCATTATGCTATGCTGAAGTCTTTCAAAAAGAATCCACATCTTAAATAATTGCTCATTTCTGATTATCTTGCAAGGAAATACTCTGTATACTCTGTGTACTATCTTCACTTCTAAACTGAAGGGGTTAGATCAAAGAATCTTGAACACCTCTTCCAGTTCTGAAATTCTGAAATTGACCTGTGACGTTAATAGATGGTTGAGACTTTTAAATTTCTATTCTTGTGTGGAATACAACCAAGTCGAAGTCTGCCTCTCTACTTCCCCTCCCCCCACCCCCGGCATGGAATACTATTTCTGTAATAAGCTTTAAAAGATGGGTAATTCCTGAGTTGTGCTCATCTGGAATAAAGACTATTGTCACTGGGCTTCCATCTGATGAGATTAATGGTCTCCTACAGTGTTGTGAAGGCAGAAATGCTTATTTAAAAGCACTTTTAGATTGAATGCCATAGAATGCCACCTCTCGGGAAGCCAGGGCTGTTTTCAGACTCCACGATTCAGAAGGGCTCTTCTGACTGACCGTTTGTTTAAGCGGTGAATGAAACACATTCTGTCTCCTAACACTCTTGTTTGGAACCCCTTTAGCCCCTTCTTCTTTTGCTCTCAGAATTAAGCCCAAACCTCTCAACTTACTCCGAAGACCATAGCAAGCCCGCCTCTGCTACGTCCACAGTCAAGTTCTCTCTCTCTCTCTCTTTTTTTTTTTCCTGGGATCATAATGATAACGCAGTTATTCCCTTACTCGGAACACTCTCTTGGTTTCAAAACCTACTATCTCCCACCAAACTCCCAAGCATCCTTCAGAATCAGTTTATACATCCGTTCTTCCAGAATGCCCCAATTCTCTTCAGACCCCAGCCCTTGCCCCATGCTCTCCAAGCCCCTGTCCACGTTTGGTCATGGCATGTTTTAACATGGCTTGCCCAGTGGTCTGTCACCCCCATCAGGCCGTGTCACCTGGTGGTGTCTTCCCAGGTACATGCTGTGCCTGACACACAGGGCCTGCTGTGCTGGGAGCCAAGGAGTGAAAGCAAATTCACACATGCTTTGTTTCACAAGTTCACTCTACATTTTAAGCAAATTTGGAATCATTGTGTGATAGAAGATACGCTGCATTTATGTACGGGAGTAGAAAGTATCTTTGTTAGTAACTGAAGAAAAGGTGAACTTTCTGGGCATCAGCAAGATGCAGATGACATGTGTGCATGCTAAGTCGCTTCAGTTGTTTCCAGCTGTTTGCAATCCCATGGGCTGTAGCCTGCCAGGCTCTCCATGCCATGGGATTCTCCAGGCAAGAATACAGGTTGCCATGCCTTTCTCTAGGGGCTCTTCCCTACTCAGGGATCAAACGTAAGTCTCTTGCATCTCCATGGGCAGGTGGGTTCTTTACCACTAGCACCACCTGGGAATCCCTGCACTATGACATAATTGGGAAGTAAAAGATTTGGAATTAGCAGTTATTACTCCCTCTCCAGCCTCTAATTGTCAGATCTTTCAAGGTAATCTCTCTGCAGTCTATACCTCAGTTTCTTTATTTGGTGCAATCTGTATGCATGGACAGCAAGGAGATCAAACCAGTCAATCCTAAAGGAAATCAATCCTGAATATTCATTGTAAGGACTCTTGCTAAAGCTAAAACTCCAATACTTTGACCACCTGATGCAAAAACCCCACTCTTTGGAAAAGACCCTGATGCTGGGAAAGATTGAAGGCAAAAGGTGAAGGGGCCGGCAGAGGATGAGATGGTTAGATAGCATCACTGACTCAATGGACATATATTTGAGCAAATTCTGGGAGATAGTGGAGTACATGGGAGCCTGGCATACTGCAGTCCATGGGGTCACAAAAAGTCGGAACAACTTAGCAACTGAACAACAGCAGCTCCTCTGAAATGTCTGAAAAGGCTTCAAGGCACAGTCCATTATTAAAATTAACATAATCATTTTTTAACTAATGAAAAATATATCAAGTACTTCTGTCACTAAAAAATAAAAAAGTCTTAGAAACTAAAGCTACATACATACTGCCCCCCACTTCACTTCAGCTATGAAGTTCTTTGTTTTCCCTAAACTTTATGAGTTTCAGTGGGTTTATACAACTTACTGTGTATAGAGGTGGGAGTGCTTTTTCTCCCCCGTGCTTTAATCATTTTGAATTAGCAGATCTTAAAAGGCGATACCATCTAAATGTTTTGTGAAAGTATTTTAGTGGTAGGTGACTGCACCCTTATGTAGGGGCAGGGGAAGGAGGGTTCACTGTTCTACATTTTTATCTGACCACAATGAGTGCTGTAATTCCTAGATAATAAACTGAAACTACCTGTGTGCTCAACAATTGGGAAGTTTATACGCACAAACTGTTGTACTACCTTGACAAATTTCAGTTTTGAAGACTTTTTCCATGTCATTTAACCACACTCTGCCGAGAACTTGAATCTTTCTTCCATGAATTTCATACCTTAATTTCATGAAATTTTAATACTTGAAGGGAAATTAGAAATGTGACTAGACAAGTCTCTCACTTTATGTATGACAGGTAGGTTCTTTGTGCCTCTTACTGAAGGGTTTCTTTCTGCTCCACCTCTGTTGTGTCACAGTCATGGTTTGACAAATTAGCAGTGCAGTCGTCCATCCGTATCTGAGGGAGTGGTTTCAGGACCCCTGGGACCAAAATCCCAAGATGCTCGAGTCCCTTATGTGAAATGGTGTCTATTTACGTATAACCTCTACTCGTGCATATATAGTCCTATCCAACTCTTTGTGACCCCGTGAACTGTAGCCCGCCAGGCCCCTCCTTCCATGGGATTTCCCAGTCAAGAATACTGGAGTGGGTTGACGTTTCTTCCTCCAAGGGATTTTCCTAACACAGGGATCGAACCTAGGTCTCCTGCGTCTCCTGCCTTGGCAGGCAGATTCTCTACCACTGAGCCACCTGAGAAGCCCAACCTCTGCACATCTTCCTTAATGTTTTAAATCATCTCTAGATTGCTTGTAATACCTAATGCAGTGTAAATGCTATGTAAATAATTGTAAATACATTGTAAATGCTATTTAAACAAATCCTATTAACTAGACAAATTCAAGTTTGGCTTTTTGGAAACTTCTGGAATTTTTCTCCTGAATATTTTCAGAATGCAGAGCCAACGGCCAGCCATATTACCAAGACAGAGCCTGGTTTGTCCTGAAGGTATCAGGTCTCCATATTAATGAACTGAGATTCTCGGTGGTACAGTTCACCTAATCTCTCTGGCCAGGCCACAGTGGGTTTAGCTGGATAAACAGGGTCTCTGCAGAGACATGAAGAGGTATGGACCAGGAGAAAGACACCCAGGAGGAAGGGGGACGTTCTCCTGCTTGTCCAGCCTGCAGCCCCAAAGGCACTTAATGGGAACAACAAAGAAGCTCTTTGCACCCTCTTCTGAACGGTTTTGATTAGTTACAATAAGATTGGTCTGTTTTTAGTAATGGACTATGCTTAGAAGCCATTTCATACACTGCAGAGGAGATAAGCAAAGCTGCATACAAATGAAATTGAGGTGGAGGCTCAGTATACTCAGAGTGGCACCCTAAATGATCCAGGAATAGAGGCTGGATTCAGTGTTGGTGTGTTTGTGTGCATGCACACTTAGTTGCTCACTCCTGTCTGACTCTTTGTGACCCCATGGACTGTAGCCCACCAGGGTCCTCTATCTATGGGATTTTCCAGGTAAGGATGCTGGAGTGACTTGTCATTTCCTTCTTCAGGGAATCTTCCTGACCCAGGGGTTGAACCCACAGACTCTTTACCACTGAGTCACCAGGAAAGCCTGGATTGAGAGAAGACATCTGATAATTATAAGCCTTATGTTTTCCAACGATGTCATTCCCCACCTTGCTGATGCCCGGACATTTCATCCTTACAATTATTCTCTAACAACAATGAACAGGAGATTTTCTCTTTACTTAAAAATGTGTCTCTGTGTTAATGACTACTTGAAGAGCCACCCTGGGAGATGTGGGCCCAGAGTGCTGATCTTCACAACAGCTCACAATACTGTCATTTAGAACTTTAGTCGATAAGTTTTCACTTGTGGGGTACATGGCATACATGGGTGTTATTGTGGTGAAAGTGAAGTGAAAGTGTTAGTTGCTCAATCGTGCCCTACTCTTTGCGATCCCATGGACTATAGTCTGCCAGGCTCCTCTGTCCATGGGATTCTCCAGGCAAGAATACTGGAGTGGGTTGCCATTCCCTTTTCCAAGGGATCTTCCCAACCCAGGGACTGAACCCGGGTTTCCCTCATTTTGGGCAGAATCTTTACCACACTAGGCTCGTATGTAAACTGAGAGTGAAGTATGGCATTCTTGTAGTTATTGATCAGGGACAATGCTAAATAGATCGTTTTGCAGAAAAAAATACTGTCTTTTAGATCAGTTCAGTTCAGTTCAGTCACTCTTTCATGTCCAACTCATTGTGACCCCATGGACTGCAGCATAGCCAGGTTTCCTTGCCCATCATCAACTCCTGGAGCCTACTCAAACTCATGTCCATCATGTCGGTGATACCATCCAACCATCTCATCCACCGTCTTCTCCTCCCACCTTCAATCTTTTGCAGCATCAAGGCTTTTCCAATGAGTCAGTTCTTCGCATCAGGTGGCTAAAAGTACTGGAGTTTCAGCTTCAGCATCAGTCTTTCCAATGAATATTCAGGATTGATTTTCTTTAGGATTGACTGGTTGGATCTCCTTGCAGTCCAAGGGACTCTCAAGAGTCTTCTCCAACACCACAGTTCAAAAGCATCAATTCTTCGGGGCTCAGCTTTCTTTATAGTCCAACTCTCACATCCATACATGACTACTGGAAAAACCATAGCTTTGACTAGACAGACCTTTGTTGGGAAAGTAATGTCTCTGCTTTTTAATATGCTGTCTAGGTTGCTCATAGCTTTTCTTCCAAGGAGCAAGTGTCTTTTAATTTCATGGCTGCAATCACCATCTGCAGTATTCTGGAGCCCCCCAAAATAAATTCTGTCTCTGTTTCCATTGTTTCCCCATCTATTTGCCATGAAGTGATGGGACTGGATGCCATGATCTTAGTTTTCTGAATGTTGAGATGTAAACCAACTTTTTCACTCTCCTCTTTCACTTTCATCAAGAGGCTCTTTAGTTCTTCTTTGTTTTCTGCCCTAAGGGTGGTATCACCTGTATATCTGAGGTTATTGATATTTCTTCCAGCAATCTTGATTCCAGCTTATGCTTCATTGAGCCTGGCATTTCACATGATGTCTTTTAGATAATTGTATCTTTTGACATATTGCAAGGAGTTTTGAAATTTGAATTTGAATTCCATTTTTGGGGGGTGAGGGAAATGGTCTTTGAGAACTTGGTCTTAGGGATGGCTTCTATTTCTGAAACTATGTAAAAAAGATTTTTAACAAACTGAATCACTTTTTATGGTCTTTTATTGTATATTTATAGCTATTTCTATTCATTCAACAGTTTTTGGAGCCTGTACCATGTGCTTGGCATTTTTCTAGACTATGGGATACAGCAGTAAACTAGAGGAGCAGACATCCTAGTCGTCATGGTGCCTGACAATAAACAAGGTATATAAATTGTTATATATTGCTATCAAGTGCTGGCATACACTTGGGTGCCAGTTATCTTAAGAGCATATAAGAATAACTCATTTAGTTAAGTGGTGTGTGCTTGTGTGTGCTCAGTTCTGTCTGACTCTCTGTGACTTCATGGACTATAGCCCACCAGGCTCCTCTGTCCATGGGATTCTCCAGGCAAGACTACTGGAGTGGGTTGCCATTCCATTTTCCAGGGGATCTTCCTGAGCCAGGAATTGAACCTGCATCTCTCGTGTCTCCTGCATTGGCAGGCGCAACCAACGCACCTTTACCACTGTGCCATCAGGGTAACCCGTTAAGTGGTAGAAGATAAAATGCTATGGAAAGAAATGAAGGAAAATGGAATTTGAAGTGTGGACAGGAGTGAGGGAAGTTTTCGGTTTTAAAGAGTCTGAGACAGTCTCATTGAGGAGCTAATATCTGGACAAGACCTGAAGGGCTGAGGGAAGAAAATAGTGGATGCTTGAGTGGAGGGGGCTTCAGGCTGAAAGGGCAATAGGTTACAGAGACCCTGAGGCAAGGACATTCCTGCTTGTTTTGGAAAAAGCAAGCAAGGAAGGAGAGCTTTGGCTGAGAAAGTGAGGGAGAGCATTAGGATCTAAGTGATGACAGTGGCTTTAGTTTAGAATGAGATGAGGGGCCCTCGACAGTGCCAAGGGGTGGCCTGGTCTAACCCATATCCATACGGAATCACAGTTTCTGCTTCTGGGATTGGTAAGGAAAGGAACTGAAACTCAACATTCGAAAAACTAAGATCACGGCATCTGGTCCCATCACTTCATGGCAAATAGGAGGGGAAAAAATGGAAACAGTGGCAGATTTTCTTTTCTTGGGTTCCAAAATCACTTCGGATGGTGACTGCTATGAAATTAAAAGATGCTTGTTCCTGGGAAGAAAAGCTATGACAAACTTAGCATATTAAAAAGCAGAGCCATCACTTTTCCAACAAAGGTCTGTGTAGTCTAAGTTATTGTTTTTCCAGCAGTCATGTATGGATGTGAGAGTTGGACCATAAAGAAGGCTGAGCACCGAGGACTGATGCTTTCAAACTGTGGTGCTAGAGAAGACTCTTGAGAGTCCCTTGGACAGCAGGGAGATCAAACCAGTCAATCCTAAAGGAAATCAGTCCTGAATATTCATTGGAAGGACTGATGCTGAAGCTGAAGCTCCTACACTCTGGCTACCTGATGTGAAGAGCTGACTCACTGAAAAAGACCCTCATGCTGGGAAAGATTGAGGGCAGGAGGAGAAGGGGGTGGCAGAGGATGAGATGGTTGGATGGCATGACTGACTCAATTGACATGAGTTGGAGCAAACTCCGGGAGATAATGAAGGACAGGGAAGCCTGGCATGCTGCACTTCATGGGGTCACAAAGAATTGGACACGACTTAGCAAGGAGAAATATCAATAACCTCAGATATGCAGATGACACCACCCTTATGGCAGAAAGTGAAGAGGAACTAAAAAGCCTCTTGATGAAAGTGAAAGAGAAGAATGAAAAAGTTGGCTTAAAGCTCAACATTCAGAAAACTAAGATCGTGGCATCTGGTCCCATCACTTCATGGCAAACAGATGGGGAAACAGTGGAGTCAGACTTTATTTTTGTGGGCTCCAAAATCACTGCAGATGGTGACTGCAGCCATGAAATTAAAAGACACTTACTCCTTGGAAGGAAAGTTATGACCAACCTAGATAGCATATTCAAAAGCAAAGACATTACTTTGCCAACAAAGGTCCGTCTAATCAAGGCTATAGTTTTTCCAGGAGTCATATATGGATGTGAGAGTTGGACTGTGAAGAAAGCTGAGCGCTGAAGAATTGATGCTTTTGAATTGTGGAGTTGGAGAAGACTCTTGAGAGTCCCTTGGACTGCAAGGAGATCCAACCAGTCCTTTCTTAAAGAGATCGGTCCTGGGTGTTCTTTGGAAGGAATGATGCTAAAGCTGAAACTCCAGGACTTTGGCCATGTCATGCGAAGAGTTGACTCATTGGAAAAGACTCTGATGCTGAGAGGGATTGGGGGCAGGAGGAGAAGGGGACGACCAAAGATGAGTGGCTGGATGCCATCACTGACTCGATGGACGTGAGTCTGAGTGAACTCTGGGAGTTGGTGATGGACAGAGAGGCCTGGTGTGCTGCAGTTCATGGGGTTGCAAAGAGTCGGACACGACTGAGCGACTGAACTGAACTGAACTAGCAGCTGAACAGCAACCACAACAAAGAAAGGAACAAAGATAAAAGCAAGGACCAGTTAGGTAAGGCTAATTTAAAAATCCAGACAGGGGCTTATGGTAGCCTCATGGATGAGAAGTTCAACTGTGGAGGTGGTTAGAATAGGTTAGATTATGGATGTATTTTGATTATTCTTCAACTATTATGGTTCCAAATCATTGAAGTCTTGCTGCTTCCAGGCTCTCTGTAAGTAGTTAAATTAATAACCTGTAAAACAAACTCTTTAAAGGCTCTGGCAGCACCCATTATTTAAAGAAACTCTATAAGCCATAACTAGGCAGTCTGGTTTAGATTTTTGTGTGTACAGTATATCTTTAAGCAGGACTACCTGTGCTTGGAGAGAGAATCTCCCACATAACAATGGCAGTTTAGGTGCAGGGTCAACTGAGCTGATGAAAACAACTGAAAATACCATGTAGAATACCTTTATGATCTTTCTATAAATGTGCCCATGGGTAACAAGAAAATAAAGAATCCTAGGGTCAAAGACTGTGCAGACAAGTTACGCTGAGAGGAGAAACCAGCTTTTGCCTTAGGGCTTTAACCAGAACCTAAGGTGCCTGAGTGGGTTTCCCAGGTGATTCAGTGGTAAAGAATCTGCCCGTAATGCAGGAGATGCGGGAGACACGGGTTAGATTCCTGGGTCAGGAAGATCCCCCGGAAGAGGAAACCCAATCCAGTATCTTTGCCTCAGAAATCCCAAGGACAGAGGAGTCTGCAGGGCTGCAGTCCACGGGGTTGCAAAAGAGTCGGACATGACTGAGCGACTGAACATCAACACACACATAGTACATATATTATTGCTTTAATATTTTTCATTAAAATGATATACTTTTATAAAGTAAGCTTAGCTTTATACAAAACAATGATACCAGTAATATCACAGGACTGTGGTATTACTTTTTCTACACTAACTAAGAGTAATACATAATTATTGGAATTAAAAAATTCATGTTCTACTTAATCATCTCTTTTATCCCCAACTTTACTACACTTTAGAAATAACTTACTTATTATATGCCATATTTGTCTAGTTAATGTTTTAGGTTCAAGCTTCTATGAACAATATGGGTTTTGTTCGCCTGACAGAGTATCTAGTTTTATGAATTATGATCTAATTTTGGGATTTATGTTCATGAATAGCTGAATATAAAGTGAATGTTTAATGGGTACTATACATAAGTTTATATAATTTGTTTTTATTTTATTTATTGAAAAACTTTTATTGGGGTTAACTTAATTTTTTAACGATTTGTTTTAAAACTGCGTACTCCTTCCTCACACCCATCCCGTTAATGGAATCCCACTGTTATGACATAAAATGTTCCTACAGCAAAACAAAATAAGTTAGTTAATATATGGAAAAAAATTTTTTAAGACCGGAATTTTTTGGTTTACAAGTAGCTCACCTGAGTAAAATACAGATAGCTACTGTCTTGAGGTGATATTAACAATTCTGTTGCCAGAGAGGATAAGTGACAACAAAAGCTGGCCATTAATTTCACACTTTGGATACAGATTTCTTTTCGAATGATGAAATATACAAACATTGGTTTTGTGACTCAAATAAAAATACACAGGGAATTGTAAAATCTACATCTGGGGAAATTCTCATGATAGAGGCCTGTTTGGGATGATTTATGTGTTGTCTGAAAGCAAGGGTGTAGTTTCTGGCTTTTGTGGCTATTATTATTAAGTCTTTTTAAAGAGCCAAGTGTTAAGAGGTGGAAACTAGGACGACAGGGTGAAGTCAGCAAAATAAAACTGAGTTCCATAGCCAAGGGAATGACTTAATAGGCTCCATTAGATAGGTTAAGGTAAAACCCCACAAGATTTTCTTTTCCTGCATTTTAAAAACAAACACTTGGCCACCTGATGTAAAGAGCTGGCTCCTTGGAAAATACTCCGATGCTGGGAAAGACTGAGGACAGGAGGAGAAGGAGGCGGCAGAGGATGAGATGGTTGGATGGCATGACTGACTCAATGGACATGAGTTTGAGTAAACTCCAGGAGATAGTGAAGAACAGGGAAGCCTGGCGTGCTGCAGTCCCTGGGGTCCCAAAGAGCGACTGAACAACACACAACAACAAAAAGAAAACAGAAATCTTTAGCATAAATCCTGTCTGCAGAGACCGGGCAGTTTTGAGGACAGAAGCTGACTGATGAACACTCACACTCGTGGTGGGGCCGGACTCTGGGAATAAGCCCTTTCCTGAGTACTACAACCACAGACACATTGGCTGAGCTGTCTGTTATTCTTACCAATTAGATGTGACTGAGCTTCCATTACCTGTATTGTCCCATCAAGAGATTTAGCCATCAGACAGATTTTAATTATTGAACCAAGATGTGAGTAATTAGAAAGGAGGGAACCTAAGAAGAAACACCAGTTCTTCTGCATTGACCTACAAGTCAGGAACTGGGAGGTGCTTTCAATTTTCTTTGTTGTTGTTTGACATCGAAAAAGAAATATTCTTGGAACTTCCCTGGTGGTCCAGTGGCTTGACTCTGAGTTCCCAGTGCCTGGGTCCAATCCTTGGTTGGAGAACTAAGGTCCCACATGCCATAAATGAGACCTGGTGTAGCCAAGGAAATAAATAAAAAGAAATATTCTTACATCTACAAGATAAACAGCAAGCAAATCAAGGAATGAAACACTTCTGATCAACAGCCTGTAGTCAGTGTCCCTCGTGCTTGAGCCCTAACCCCACCACTGGTGGCTCCAGTGACCCTGTCTCCTGTCCTTTAAGAGTGTCTCATCTTTCCTGTTCTCAGGGTATAATTTAAACAGCCTGTTTCACATGCTACTCTAAATCACCTCATCTTTTTGGGAATTAGATCCAAATGATAAATAATGAATGGTGACTTTGGCCTCACTTTCGACTGAATCATTAGTCTTTAGACGGGAATCACAGGGACCCATAAATGTACATTTCAGTTGTCCTGGCGCCGAGCGATAATGGCTGGAGTTCATAAATAAAATAAGAGCAACGATTCTGTCTTGCATGCACTCTGGGGAAACAGCAGACAGACGCCCACTCTGGTTGGGAGCTGCAGGACTCAGGACAGCTGGGCCAGCCCTGGAGGCAGAGTTGCCGGACAGTCCTTGTCCTGCCCTGATGGAAAGACTGCTGTTTGATGGTCTTTGCAACCACGTTGCACACCTAACAGTCATCTTCAAGGGGCCAAAGAATCTCTGCTCTGTACATTATAGTGCAAGAGTCTCTCTGCAAACTATTAAAATAAGTTATCTTACCTTTGTTAGAAGACTGGGACCAAGGTGAAAGTAAGTGACCTGAGAACACCGTGTGTGCGTGCATGCTCAGTCACTCAGTCGTGTCCAGCTCTTTTGTGACCCCGTGGATTATAGTCTACCAGGGTCCTCTGTCCACGGGATTTCTCAGCCAAGAATACTGGAGTGGGTTGCCATTTCCTCCTCCAGGGACTCTTCCCGACCCAGGGATCAAACCTGAGTCTCTTGCATTGGCAGGCGGATTCTTTACCACTGAGCCACCTGGGAAGCCCAACCTGAGAAAACACCACACTGGAAACAGAATTTGAACCCATTTCTACAAACTCCCAGTCTAGCCTTTCATTTACTTCGAGGCAGCTCCTATGTCACGTTGAAGACATGATTCATTTGTTCCATGTAATGAAGGCATTGTAAACTGAGTGCAGGTGCTGGAAACACAGGGCTGGGCAAGAAGGGAAAATCCCCAGCTTTCACAAAGCTTAGAGGCCCCGAGGGGAGGCGGACAGTAAGTTATGTAATGTGTGTTATCACGAGACACAGTTCACATCCAGGACATGGTGCAGTGGAGGCACCGCACACTGCCTGGTCTAGCGGATCACAGGGGGCCTCCTGGAAGAGGTGGCCTTGACGAGAAGACGGACACTGACGGAGCAGTAGGGTTCCCAAGTCACAGAGGTGGCTGAGAGGGGGATAAACGAACAGAGTGACGTCCCTACGGCTCGTGTGAGTGGTCCCCATTGGGCAATGGGTAAACTGAGGATTTTAGAAATAATCTTTTTTTTTTTTTTTAATGTGGGACCGTTTTCAAAGTCTCTATTGAGTTTGTTACAGTATTGCTTCTATTTTGTTTTGGTTTTTTGGTTGTGTGGCATATGGGATCTTAGCTCCCCAACCAGGAATCAAACCTGCACCGCCTGTACTGGAAGGTGAAGTTGTAAGTACTGGAACACAAGGGGAGTCCCTAGAGATAATCTTACAGGCAGCAGGAGAGGGAGGAAAACAGACTGTAGAGTGAAGACCGAGAGCCACAGAGAGCCCAGAGTCCACAAGGGTTAGCTAGGAGTCGCTCCCCTTTTATTACTAGATAATGTTGCTGTTGTTGTTTTTCAGTCAACAAGTCATGTCCAACTCTTTGCAATCCCATGGAATGCAGCACGCCAGGCTTCCCTGTCCCTCACCATCTCCTGGAGTTTGCCCAAATTCATATCCATTGAATTGGTGATGCCATCCAACCATCTCATCCTCTGTTGCCCTATTCTCCTTCTGCCTTCAATCTTTCCCAGCATCTGGGTCTTTTCCAGTGAACTGGCTCTTCACACCAGGTGGCCAAAGTATTGGAGCTTCGGCTTCAGCATCAGTTCTTCCAGTGAGTATTCAGGGTTGATTTCCTTTAGGATTGACTGGTTTGAACTCCTTGCAGTCCAAGGGACTCTCAAGTACCTTCTCCAGCACCACAATTCGAAAGCATCAATTCTTCGGTGGTCTGCCTTCTTTATGATCCCACCCTCACATCTGTACACGACTACTGGAAAAACCATAGCTTTGACTATATGGACCTTTGTCGGCAAAGTGACGTCTTTGCTTTTTAATATACTGTTTAGGTTTGTCATAGCTTTCCTGCCAAGAAGCAATCATCTTCTTAGATAATGTTAAGAGTGCACATATGTTTATTTTCCTAAAGTAGGCTAAAGAAAGAGAAGCCAACTTTCTCCTTCAGTTTAGTCAATTTATGTCCATCCAATTGCTGCCTCATTCACGAGTGTGTAACACCTGTGTTCAGTGCTATTGAAGACTCAGTGGCATGTAAATATGTCCTGGTGTCTGCTTACTCATGTACTCACTGACAGCAATCAGACAGGAAGACAGGACAAAACACAAGGAAACAGCTGGGCCTGTCTACAAACAGCTATTAGGTTAAAGTTATGACAAATAACCAAGTTGATCTCAGGATTACCTCTGAGAGTAAGGGGGTTTGTTTGTTTTTTTAAGATTAAGAGCAAATTTTATTTTTATGCCACCAAGTTACTTTTTGCGTAAAAATCTGGGCACACACTATATGCCAGCCATTACACTAGCGACTGGAATTAAGGACCTTGCTCCTGGCCTCTGGGGATCTGCAGTCTGGGGGCGCGGGTGGAGAGGGTAGAGCTGAACAAAGTGTCACCATGGGCTGAGCTCCAGAAAAGGAGCTACAGTAACGGGTGACTTTGTGAACCTGTGGGGGTGTCCCCTCACAGGGCAAATGAGACCTCACCTTTCCTACACTGTTCTTCTGTTGACACGGTTCTAAATAAGATGGTGGAAATCCAACACATTTCTGTTTCCTCTGAAAATTTTCTGAATCAGTCAATTTGCAGGTAGCAAACTGACTTCAGAAATGAAACTGTTTTCATCACAAGGAGACATTTTCCAAGTGATTAAACACTTTTCCATCAGCACCGATCAGAAAACATCAACCAGTGGACTGGGCCCTGGAAACCTTGATAAGAATGTCAGGTTTGCTTTCTTTAAAAAAAGAAAAAAAAGAAAATTTAATCACAGTATTAAAAGCATTTGTATAACTTTCTTCTTACATGCTATGTACAGATTTTCATATCTCAACATGGAAAAGATTGTGGTTGTATTTGAAACAAGCAAGGGCATAATAAACCTCACCATTCACATTGATTTCATCAGTTTATTCATGCAACACATATTGAAGACTGTGCCAGACCAAAGACACAAAGTCCTACAGTTGCAGGACTGAAAGCTCCTGCTTTTCCAGGAGCGTACAGCCTGGAAAATCCCCATGGAATGGTTAATTGTTACAGAAAGTGTTTCTCTTCCTTGGCTGTTCTTCTCACTACTACCTTTAATTAAAAATTTAAGATTCTATTTTATAACTATTTTCAAATATTCTTTTTTCCTTTAGAGTTGTGTGAAAGCACTCTTTTTGGGGGTACCTGTCATTTACTTTACGCCATAATGTCTGACATTATGAACAAGTCAACAGATCAAGAGATTCACTGCCTTGATTCACTCTAGTTGATGCCTTCTGTTCAAAAAGAAATGAACAGCGGAAGGAAGAAAAGAAGGTGCTAATGAACATAGCTACCCATGAAGCTCCTTACAGATACTGTATGATAAACTGAAGCAAAAAATTGAAGGAGCAGCAATTTGGGAGCACAGAAAGGGGGAAAAGTAATAGGTAGAATTATACACCAAATCAGAATTATTTTTAATCAGTTGAGAAAATAGAAGGTTAATAATCCATCAATTCAATCTAAGGGAAATCCTTAATTACCTAAGCCAAGGATTGAGAGAGTCTTAAATCAGATATGTTAGCGAGAGGAAGTAGCTTACTACAATTCCTGAAATCAACATTACATAAAATTTCAGCCACCAATTGCTCTTGTGAAATCTACCAAATGACTTGAACTATGTCTCTGGACTAGAAAGGAGCCAATTTAATAAATTATTGCAAAGGAATGATGTTTGACTTCATGAGTCATTGGAAGCTTAATAACAAAAGCAAGTCAGTCAAGGGAGAAAATAGTTCAAGTCTATTGAATCTGAGGTTTTAACTTTTATTTTGCTGCTTAAATTTTGAAATCTCAGCATTAGAAATCAGAATTTTTCATTTCCTTTCTTTGTTCTTCAGTCTCAAGAGACATTTTGTTGAACTCATTGTATTATATATGAACATTTTAATTTTTAATTTTTTAAATTTATTTATTTTAGTTGAGGCTAATTACTTTACAATACTGGAGTGGTTTTTGCCATACATTGATATGAATCAGCCATGGGTTTACATGTGTTCCAAAAACCTATGAAGTAAAACAATCTGCACTTCAAAATGTTCATATATAATACATATATGAATACATGTATATACACAATATATGTAACATATACAATATGTATATAATATATAATACATATATGAACATTTTAAAGTGCAGGTTGTTTTACTTCATAGGTTTTTAAAAATGCTGATTGCACTGATAAAAAGTGCTGTGTATAAGAATTCGCACCTGCATACAAGCAGGCATTTAAAACAATCTTTCCAGTTGAGCTGTTTCAAATCCTGAAAGATGATGCTGTGAAAGTGCTGCACTCAATTTGCCAGCAAATCTGGAAAACTCAGCAGTGGCCACAGGACTGGAAAAGGTCACTTTTCATCCCAATTCCAAAGAAAGGCAATGCCAAAGAATGCTCAAACTACCGCACAATTGCACTCATCTCACATGCTAGCAAAGCAATGCTCAAAATTCTCCAAGCCAGACTTCAGCAATATGTGAACCGTGAACTTCCTGATGTTCAAGCTGGTTTTAGAAAAGGCAGAGGAACCAGAGATCAAATTGCCAACATCCGCTGGATCATGGAAAAAGCAAGAGAGTTCCAGAAAAACATCTATTTCTGCTTTATTGACTATGCAAAAGCCTTTGACTGTGTGGATCACAGTAAACTCTGGAAAATTCTGAAAGAGATGGGAATACCAGACCACCTGACCTGCCTCTTGAGAAATCTGTATGCAGGTCAGGAAGCAACATTTAGAACTGGACATGGAACAACAGACTGGTTCCAAATAGGAAAAGGAGTACGTCAAGGCTGTATATTGTCACCCTGCTTCTTTAACTTATATGCAGAGTACATCATGAGAAACGCTGGACTGGAAGAAACACAAGCTGGAATCAAGATTGCTGGTAGAAACATCAATAACCTCAGATATGCAGATAACACCACCCTTATGGCAGAAAGTGAGGAGGAGCTAAAAAGCCTCTTGTTGAAAGTGAAAGAGGAGAGTGGAAAAGTTGGCTTGAAGCTCAACATTCAGAAAACGAAGATCATGGCATCTGGCCCCATCACTTCATGGGAAATAGATG
>SJXQ01011520.1:709030-729859 GCA_006408695.1 Aepyceros melampus | reverse complement strand
TGAGGTTATCAGAGACAAAGAACTGCTTTCAAACTGCGATAGAAATAGAACTTGAACATGAAGTAAGTAAAATGTGTGCTTTAAGCCACTGAGATTTTGGAGTTTGTCACCGTGTCACAACCCACTTACCCATCACAACACCGTATACAAAGGTACACAAGAATCATATCGCCAAGAGTGAAATAAAGACAGGTTGTCAGCCTCAGTTCTGTTTTGTGCTTTCCCAAGAACCACTCATAGTGGCCTGGAGAAAGAGCGTCCCCCAACTTGTGTGCATTATTTGAGAATTACAGAGATGTGGCTGGTGGAGCCAGGGGTGGATGTTGTATGTCACGGTGGGTAGCTGGAGGAATAGCAGCCATGTCAGGTAGCCTAGTGTGCAGTCCTCTGCATTTGTTTACATTAAATGAAAAGGAAAAATACCAGGTGGTTCTTTTTAAAAGTAATTTCTTCCCATTCCATTTGAGCTCTGATATTTATCTTCCTGACCAGGCATGTGCCAGGGCAGCAATTCAGGAGCCCTTTCATTTCTTTATTTTTAAAATTCATATTATATTATAGATACTGTTGACTTTATTTAAGGTTTTATTATTATTTTAAAATGGAAGGAATCTTGTTGATTTGTTCAAAGCAATGTTTCTGGTACCTAGAATAATGCACAGAATACGTAGACCCCCCCAAAAAATAAATAAATATATTTTTAATTGAAGTATAGTTGCTTTACAGTGCAGTGCCAATCTCTGCTGAACAGTATGGTGACTCAGTGATACACATAGATGCATTCTTTTTCTGTATTCTTTTCCTTTGTGGTTGATCACAGGATACTGAGTCTAGTTCCTCCTGTGCTGGACAGTGAGACCTTGTTGTTTGCCCGTTCTCAGTGTGATATTTGTATCCACCAACACCAAACTCCCAGTCCATCCATCCCTCTCTGTTTCCACCTACCCCCTAGCAACCACAGGTTTGCTCTCTATGTCTGTGAGTCTGTTTTCTGTTTTGTTGCTAGGTTCACTGATGTCATAGCTTAGATTCCACATACAAGTAACATCATCTGGTACTTGTTTTTCTCTTTCTGACTTACTTCACTTAGTATGATACTCTTGTTGCATCCATGTTGCTGAAAGTGGCATGATTTCATTCTTTTTTATGACTGAGTAATATTCCATTGAATGGATAAAGATGTACCATATCTTTAGCCATTCCTCTGTCAATGGACCTTTGCTTCCATGTTTTACCTATTGTGAATAGCACTGCTGTGAGTATAGAGGTGCATGTATTTTGTGAATTACGGCATAATTCTGGATATATTACCAAAAGTGGGATTGCTGGATCATAGAGTGGGTTTAATTTTCTGAGGAACCTCCATACTGTTCTCCATAGTGGCTGCAACAGTTTATATTCCTACCAAACAGTGTACAGGGTGCCCTTTTCTCCACACCCTCTCCAGCATATATCATTTGTGGATTTTTGGATGACGGCTGTTCTGACTGGTGTTAGGTGACACCTTACTGTAGTTTTGATTTGCATTTCTCCAATAATTAGTGATGCTGAGCATCTTTTTGTGTGCTTACTTGTCATCTGTATGTCTTCTTTGGAGAAATGAGTAAATGAAAAATAGTTTTTGAAAGAATCTGTTTTTTTTTTTTTTAGAATATTTCATTATCTGCAAGATTCAGTGTTAGTTAACAGTCTGACATGGCTTTCCTAAAACTCAAGTACCGTTTTAAACTTTAATAATAGAAGTGTCATGTCTAGGACAAGTGGAAAATACAGTGCGTTCTACTCTTTCTAGCCTTTGGTTAATTTCTTGCATCACACACCAAGGCGGGTATTTATAAATTCCATTCCAGAGCTTCCTTAACTTTTTTCTGACACCATGGTGACCCTAGAACATGATACTATTTGTAGAGTCCAGTGGGTAGAAAAGCTTTCTAGGACCATTCTTAGGGCTGAAGCACTAAAATGCAGGAACTAACATATTTTCCTCTGAAGATCCTTCACTTCTAACAGAAGTTGTTTAAATGCTGATAATGAAAGAGTGGGCTTCCCAGATGACACTAGTGGTAAAGAACCTGCCTGCCAGTGCAGGACATGCAAGAGATGCAGGAAGAGCCCCTGGAGGAGGGCGTGACAACCCCTCCAGTGTTCTTGCCTGGGGCATCCCACGGACAGAGCAGCCTGATGGGCTACAGTCCACGGGGTTGCAAAGAACTGGACACAGCTGAAGCAACTTAGCATGCACCATGCAGTGAAAGAATATTTACATAACAAGGGAAAGGGGCTTTCTTTAATTCTAAAACCACCACAGTACACAGGAGAGAACAGGAAAACGAACATGGTGCTTTCTCTCTAACACCTGGGCCAGGACACGCAGAGAACATGATGTTGTCTTGACAGGCTTGAAACTCGGCTCTGCTGGGTCAGGAGAACCCCTGGGAAGAAGAGGGGCTTGAAGACTCTGGATAATGGTTATTCTAGTCACAGCTAACTCAGGACTCACTCTAGTCACAACTAACTCATGGGACGTGTAAGGCACTTTGCACACATCGAACGTATGGAGCCCATTTAACAACCATCTGGGATGAGTGTTATTTCTTCTACTTTTTAATTAAGGAAACTGAGGCTTAGAGGTGTGTAATGTTACATCCAGGTTCATGCAAGAAGGGAATGGAAGAACCAGGTTTGAATCTAGGACTGAGCCCCAAATCTCATGTTCTTTTTTCTGGAAACAGGGAGACAGAAAGGACTTATGTGTCCATAACCATCTTCAGACATTCAAGGATTCTTGGTTGCCAAGAGAGTACGTTTCTGATATTCCAGGAGGTCAGCTTAGTACTTGGGAGTGGAATTGTCAAGGAAGACAGACTTAGTTTCAGAATTTATTGTTGTCGTTGTTTAGTTGCTAAGTTGTGTCCAACTCCTTGCAACCCCATGACTTTAACCTGCCAGGCGCCTCTGTCCCTGGGATTTTCCAGGCAAGAATGCTGGAGTGGATTGCCATTTCCTCCTCCAGGGGATCTTCCTGACCCAACTATGGAACCCATGTTTCCTGCATTAGCAGGTGGATTCTTTACTGCTAAGCCACCTGGGAAACCCCTTATTTCAGATTAAGAATTGATTCTCTGCAAAGATCAGATGACCAACCTAGATAGTATATTCAAAAGCAGAGACATTACTTTGCCGACTAAGGTCCGTCTAGTCAAGGCTATGGTTTTTCCTGTGGTCATGTATGGATGTGAGAGTTGGACTGTGAAGAAGGCTGAGTGCCGAAGAATTGATGCTTTTGAACTGTGGTGTTTGAGGAGACTCTTGAGAGTCCCTTGGACTGCAAGGAGATCCAACCAGTCCATTCTGAAGGAGATCAACCCTGGGATTTCTTTGGAAGGAATGATGCTAAAGCTGAAGCTCCAGTACTTTGGCCACCTGATGTGAAGAGTTGACTCATTGGAAAAGACTCTGATGCTGGGAGGGATTGGGGGCAGGAGGAGATGGGGATGACCGAGGATGAGATGGCTGGATGGCATCATGGACTCAATGGACGTGAGTCTGAGTGATCTCCGGGAGTTGGTGATAGACAGGGAGGCCTGGCGTGCTGCAATTCATGGGGTCACAAAGAGTTGGACACAACTGAGCGACTGAACTGAACTGAACTGAACTTCTTAGTTTTAGAGGAGGCTCCTGCTTGGGCAACCTCTGCTTTTCCTCCACTTTCAAGAGTGTGATGTTATAGTGTAAAAAGCACGGGAAGATTCTGTTAAAGATGTTGTTTCTCTTCATGCTTTTTCTTAGGAGGGATTTGTATTTTGGGCTAAGTAAATGTAAATGAACCCTGGAGGAGGACATTGCCCCCCACTTCAGTATTCTTGCCTTGAGAATCCTCATGGACAGAAGAGCCTGCTGGGCTACAGTCCATGGGGTCACTAAGAGTCGGACACGACTGAGCGAGTAAGCACAGCAATGTGGATCAAGAGCCAGTTTCCATGAGTGAAGCTTCAGTGGTTCTCCTGAGAGTAGCTTCAGTGGTTCTCCTGAGAGTTTACAAGAGCCTTTCTTAGAAAACTGCCCTATTATTTTGAAGCTTCTCAGAAATACATTCATTCTGAAAAATCAAAGTACAGTCTCCAACCTCCACCATCAACACGATTGGAATAGAAGACCCATTACTTTCCCCTCCTTCCGCAACAAGCAAATGGACATCAGTCAACAAAAAATCTCAGAATCCATAGATTGTCCTACTTTGGGATTAAGTAATTTTTCATATGGTCTGGTTGAGTGGTGTATATGTGTAAGATGTTTTTATTTTCAGATTTCCTCCTGTATTTTACTGCCTTTTTAACATTTTTTTTATTACTGTGCAAACCTACTATATGTACATGGGGACTCAGAAATTCATTTGATTTGACACATTTTTGAAAGCTAAGTCTAACTGAACTGATCTTTTTTTTTTTTTTTTTAGCCACACATCTCGAGGTATATAAGATCTTAGTTCCCTGACCAGGAGTTGAACCTGAGTCCCCTGCATTGGAAGCATACAGTCTTAACCACTGGACTGCCAGGGAAGTCCCATTGCTGTTTTTATTAGGGGGAATAATACCCACTTCCTTTTACCATCACTTCCTTCCCAATACACTTCCAGTTCCTGCTTTAGGACAGCAACTACTCTTATAAATCAAAGATTCTCTGGGAAGAATATTTTCATCCTTGAGAGAGCACAGGAGGATTAACATAAAGCCTCTGCCCCTGAGCTGAATGGAGAGATTGCAGAGTGGGGCAGCATCCAGGCTGCCTTTGTCCCCCTCTCTCTACTCTTCACTTCCTTTAGATCAGGCCAGTTGGGGCCCCACGAACCCTCCCATCCCCTGAGAATCCTGGGATGATTTTTGTTTGTTTTGTTTTTAAGAAATGTTTATTTTTATGTTTTTATTTGGCTGCACTGGGTCTTAGTTGTGGCATGTGGAATATAGTTTTCTGAGCAGGGTTGAACCCAGGTCCCCTGCATTGGGAGCTCAGAACCTTAGCCTCTGGACCACCAGGGAAATCTGCTGGGATGATTTTGGAACTGTAGCTGTTCTCCTCTTGATTTTTCATTCCCCAAACCAAAGATGCCTGAGGCAAGACTGAGCCAGCACAGGAAGGAAATTCTGGATGAGGATGTGAACTTTCAGTCTCTTGCAAACCATCTCCCTTTTCCTTGGTTAAAGGTACCAGTCATTATCAGGAAGGAAGAAAGATTGAAGGTAATAGGAAAGTTCGGTGGATCTGGATTCCAGGTAATTCTGTCATTAACAGCATTAATGATTTGGTAAACAAAGGTGAACACATACATATCAATAAAATTTGCTGAAAGATGTCTACCTAGATGAAATATCTGCATCATGTACCTCATGACCTATCCTTCCTGTTTTTATTTTTATATTTCTTTTATTTTTAATCATTTGGCTGCACCAGGTCTTAGTTCATGGCGTGGGAACTCTCAGTTGTGGCATGTGGGTCAGTTCCCTGACTGGAGATCGAACCTGGACCTCTTGCATTGGAAACACAAAGCCTTAGCTACTGGACAGCCAGGGAAATCCCATTCCTATTATTTAAAAAAAAAAAAAGATTATGTACCTAATAGATGATCAATAAATTCTTGTTGGATAAAAAAAATGATACCGTTAGGATGGTTTTAGTCTTTGAAATCTGTATCTTGAGGGGTGAAACCATCTTAAAACTGAAGTCCATTCTGTTCAGTAGATCCATGGCTATTGAGAGGATAAATGGGATAAATCTTTTAAGGTACTCAGCATAGGGCCTGACACTCAGTAAGCAGTGAATGAACATTAATCTTCATTATTATCATTATTAATCTATATATAGAATAAAAGGACATATGTACACAGGGAATTGTAACACTGATAAATAAGGTTGTTTGATTTTCGTATCTGTGTACTTAAATTTTTTTGAGCTTTTAGATTACTGTGTATTGTTTTTTTCTGTTTCTGCACAGGTTTTAATACTATAAGAAAATAAACTACTAAATACTACCCCTCTGTAGAAATATATGGACATGGTTAAATGCTTTAAGTGTCACCAAGCTAAGCCTATTCAATTATTCTCTCTGTCAAAGTGCCTTTATGTTTTAAACACATACAGTCTCTTTAGGAAACATGGTCGCTATCTTATTTGGAGCCAGGCCCTCTGTTACTCTGAAGTCTGGATACGTAAGTCATTGTCGTTACTCAGTGGATTGACAGGTACTTCTCTGAAGCGTGGGCAGAGCTCAGAATCTTATCCTAGAAGGTAAAGAAAAATCTCATGCCAGTAGAGTCGGAAACCTCTTGGTATCAAGTTGATAGTTCAGTACCTTAACGTGAACTATCTTCCAGAAAGTTACTCAAGTTCAAGGCAGTCCCTGATGAATGAGTTCAGTTACGGTTGTATGACGGCTTCCTAGCTGGTGCTAGTGGTAAAGAACCCACCTGCCAATGCAGGAGACTACGAGATACAGGTTCTATCCCTGGGTCGGGAAGATCCCCTGGAGGAGGGCATGGCAACCTACTCCAGTGTTCTTTCCTGGAGAATCCCATGGACAGAGGAGCTTTGGACTACAGTCCATAAGGTCCCAAAGAGTGGGACACGACTGAAGTGACTTAGCACATCATTATGTGGGCCGAAGAGTGAATCTGCATACATTCTCATGGAGTCCACAGTGTCATTTGTTACTAGTTTTCAAACTCTTTCGGTTAGCTTTCCACCAGAATTTTTTTTTTAAACAACATTTAAATTTAACTTCTGTTCACCTTTCTTACTACTTGTTTTTGTCTGGCATGATTTTTATGCCTTTAGGTGCCTATGAATTATTTATGCACCCATATGCTTTTCTTCCTACATCTCCCTGCTGTGTTTTAAGTGAAAAGTTATGAAAGAATATTAAATAAGATGGGAGCAAAACCAAGAGAAATGTAATATAGTCCTGTGTGTGTACTGATAATGGCAGCTGGCAAGTGTTAACTGGATTCAGCCAGGGGGAAAAAAAAAAAACAAAAAACAAATATGAGATATTCTGTACCTGCCTTTGCTGGCTGTTCATTTTATATCACCCTAAGGCAAGATTATTTCCTAGAAGACACCATTCTATAATAGAATCTGTTCTCAACTCGAATCACCCTAGCCCCCCTGCTCCACATGCCAGGTGATTTTACTAAATCATAATGCATTTTGTTAGCAGTATGGGGGAAGAGGATTAATGAATGCTGGATCATCTGTAACATCAGTGGGTAGATGACCAAGTTCATTTCCCCAGATCAGATGCATTTGCAAATCAAACCCTGGTAGCCTGCAAAAAGGCAGACATTGCTAGACTCATATTTTACATTCATTGTAAGTCATAAATCTTTAGAGTGCCTTTTAAGTCCAGAGATACAATTATATATCTCCTTGCATGCTGTTGACAGAGAGAAGAATTTTTCTGCCACACTTGCACTGTTCTATCCAAACATATCCATCGATTCATATCCATCAGAGGTTTTTCTCAAAGACCCATCTCTCTTCATCTTCTCCAAAAGGCATAAAATGCATTCATTTTTTTCTGTGATGGAGAGACAGTTTTAGTTTGAAATCCCCAACTTTGCATTTTCATCTTCAAAATCTCTCTGCAGGGAGTAAGCTTCTTTCTTGGCTTTCAAGTCAGGAAAAAAAAATGAAAATGGCGTTTCATGTCTAACTTGATTTTCTGTGTCTTTCTATCACCTAACACCTGTTTCTTTCTTCTGTCCTCATAGTCAGCCATACGACTTTTGTGTTAAAAATTATACCTCATCCATCACAGAGTTAGAGATCAGAAAAAGAGTCGATCAAGGCTGTTGGGGAAGAAACCATCTGCTGACTTTCAACTGGATTCAAAGATGGTGCAAAGTAATACATTTTAGTTGGTTGTAGCATTAAGAAAACAAGACCGAGGGGCATTAAGTCAGCCACAACAAGCAATGCGTGATTTTTCTTTACTCTAATACCTAAACCTGCCACAGTATATCTACCAAAATAATTTATTTCTTCTTCTTTAGCAGTGAAAGAAAACATGCTTGCATGTAGTTCTTGTTGTTCAGTTACCAGGTCAAGTCCAACTCTTTGAGACCCCATGGACTACAGCACACCAGGCCTCCCTGTCCCTCGCCATCTCCCACAGTTTGCTCAAACTCATGTCCATTGAGTCTATGATGCCATACAACTATCTCATCTGCGGATGTCGAAGGATCTCTGAAGCAGCTGTGCAGCAATGTGGTTGGGGGGTGTGTTGGCGGTCTGGAAATCAAACCAGCCTTGCTATGTCATCTCTCACAATTCTCTGTGCTTATGGTGTCCTGGGCGCTGACTTCTCCTTTGTAAGACACACACTGCCTTTTATCTGCTACAGTAAATGTAGAAAAAAAAATCACTGAGGCCTCTCATCAGAGTGTTTTCCTGTGTGTGTGCGCTCAGTCACTGAGTCATGTCTGACTCTTTTCGACCCCATGGACTGTAGCCTGCCAGGCTCCTCTGTCCATGGAATTCTCAAGAATACTGATATGGGTTGCCATTTCCTCCTCGAGGGGATCTTCCTAACCCAGGGATCGAAACCACTTCTTCTGTGTCCCCTGCACAGGCAGGTGGATTCTTTACCGTTGTGCCACCAGGGAAGCCCTGTTTACTTGTATGGTTAATTTTATTTTTAAGGAGCACAAGTTCATTTACTTTCAGATATCAGCTACGTTATGGCTTCATTTCTCAGTCACCATACATCTTCTACTTTAGCTACTGACATCATTCTCTATTAATGTTTGTCACCCATATAAAAAAATTAGATCCTGAATAGCCAGTGCAGGCCTTCCTGTTTTTCTTTCATATCACGCCTGTGTTAAGCAGTTAATTTTAACTCCCTTCTTTGCTAGATTGTTCATGTTGGAAGGAATACTTTCTAAACTTTTCTCCAGTGATGATGAAACGGACCAGAGTTGATAAATCTTGCCACATACAGATTTTCAAAACTCCTATTGATCCACTGTTGCTTTCATGTTAAAGAGAGAATTGAAACCTCAGGGCTAAAACAAAATGACTCCAGGGCTGAGGCGGCCAGCTGGCTGCTGGAGGTGGTTGATTGCAGATGGGTTTCAGAGCGTTGCCTCTGTGGATGATCAATTGCATGCTTACACCTGGGCATCCCCGCCTTGGGGCTGGCTGGCTTGGGGCTGAAGGATGTGCAGATCCTCAGGTCAGCCTGGCTGGAGGGTGACCTAGTTATCCTTGCAGAAGTGCTCCCAGCATCCCCACAGGTCCGTGCCTTTGCCCACTGGTCAGACCGAAAAGCATCTTCTTGTCCCTCCAAAGCCAGATGAGAGAGGAGAACTCAGAGTGACCCATATGTGAATCTCATAGCTATGTCGTGACTTGTTTATCTTACTCCTCTGATGCAATGACTTGCTCTGAGCATCGACGAGGGGAATCCCAGCTTTGACAGCAGAAGCTATGTGGTTTCATGAACCTCCACTCCCATTAGTAGAGATCAAAATATTTGTGTGAATTTTCTGCACTTGTCCAGTGTATGTGTTAGTTGCTCAGTCATGTCTGACTCTTTTCGACCCCATGGACTGTAGCTCACCAGTCTCCTCTGTCTATGGGATTTTCTAGGCAAGAATATTGGAGTGGTTGCCATTTCCTTCACCAGGGGAAGATCCCTTCTCAACCCAGGGATCAAATTTGGGTCTCCTGTATTGCAGGCAGATTCTTTACCATCTGAGCCACCAAGTAAACCCAGTCACATTATATGACTGGGTCCTTATAAACCCAGTCATACTGGGTGAGTTTTAGGAAAAAAAACACAGGAATGTGAAAAGGTGGCTGCTCTGGGGCTTTCTGGCACAAGCCATCTGCCCAGGACTGAGGCTGGGATGAGATGGGCAAGAAGGTGGCCTGTCTGCCAAGACGTCCAGCTTCTCTGCTGCAGCCTTTTCATGTGCCATGAGGTTGAACCTGCAGCAGTTTGAGCCATTTAAGCAACCCTGGGGTGCAGGCTTTTTAGGAGGTGTGAGGGGTGTGGTGGCTAGAGAGATAAATCCTCTTCCCCAGCAGAGGATTTGCCCATGTGAAACGTGGTGCTTCCTTCTCTTTTCAGGGTTTTTATGAAGTTGCTCATGGACTGGCGGCATGAGTTTACTTTGTTTTGGTTTTGTTTTTACCTTTTTACCTTTACCTTGGTTTTATTTTTGACCTTCACAGCTCAAAGAGCTGGCTCCTGTGTGCAGCATTCAGAGATCATTCCCATTGTGTGTGTGTTTAAAAAGGTCTGATAGTGCCTGTATACCTGCAGCTTTCAGAAGGTCTCATATAAAAGTCTCATTTTATGTTTGTGTTAGAGTCTGTTAATGCTAATAGTAAATGGAAAACAGGTGCAGCAAAGAGCCCACAGCAATTCTAGCAGGGACAACACAGCAGTCGTGATTATAATGACCTAACAATTACGGGTTAGGAGAAAAATCCCGCTACACTCGGGAGACTGTCCTGAGTCTTCATCACACACAGGTGCCACAACTAAGCCTGCGTGCTCTGCCCTGCCTCACTCAGAACTGGAAACGCCCCGTGGACTCCTGTTTCCTCACCTCCTGGCCTGCTCCTCTGACCGAAGGAAAGGACTCTGGGACTCCTGTAAGTTGTGACTGGCCTGCTACTACTATGCTTCTTTCTGATAAGTGCCCTGTTGTTTGCTGTTGTTCAGTCGCTCGTGTCTGACTCTTCGCAACCCCATGGGCTGCAGCATGCCAGGCTTCCCTGTCCTTCACCATCTCCCAGAGCTTGCTCAAACTCATGTCCATGGAGTCGGTGATACCATCCAACCATCTCATCCTCTGTCACCCCCTTCTCCTCCTGCCCTCAATCTTTCCCAGCATCAGGGTCTTTTCCAGTGAGTCGGCTCTTTGCATCAAGTGGCCAAAGTATTGGAGCTTCAGCTTCAGCATCAGTCCTTCCAGTGAGTATTGAGGGTTGATTTCCTTTATGATTGACTGGTGTGATCGCCCTGCCATCACGCTTAAGCTTAAGCTGTCCTCCCAGCTTAAGCCATAAGTGAAGTTACATGTTTTTGTCAACTGTGCTCATCACATTTGTCTTTATTTCATGAAGTTATATTGATGATGTCTAGCATAATCCTTTTATGATCAGCACTGAAATACTTTTTTGGGGGAGAAGTTAACAAAACAGACTCAGAATGGGTGGAAAATCTTTTCAAAGACTCAAAGTGCCAATCAGTTTTGTTTTGTTTTTTAAACCAGTTTACAGGAGGTTCAACATGATGTTTGATTTCTTCTTGCCAAAGCTAACATTACAGTTCACTTTAATTCTCTCCTCCCCGCCTTTTAAGAAATTTGTATTGATAAGGTTTTGGCTCCACGTGTGCTGTTTCTGCTTTCACGTCAAGGCTGTAATTAAGTCTTTGTTTGTTCTGACTTGCAGTTCCTTCCTGGCACTGGATAAGAGCTAAGATGTTGCTTCTGCAGGTCCTTCCCACAATAAAAGTGGAGGTAATGGCAAAATGATTACTAGCTTTAGTAATGGGCATTATAATACAGACAACAAAACAAATTCACCTTAATATTAAAAGTAGGATGCAGAAGTTTATCAACCACTTGTCAAGCTAACCCACTTAGGAATTCCGAAATAACTTTTAATCTTTGCATTAATGTTTCTTTCCATTTTCCTTCTTGAAAAACACGTCAAATTTTGAACAGTGTGCTATTTCTTGGGTTTATGTATACTTTCATTTTTCAAAAGCAATAGACTATGTTAAAGCATTGCTTCATTTCTTCCAGTCTGGTTTTTTAAGGTCAGAGTGACCATTCAATCCAGCATGTTCTAGAACTAGATGCTTGGAAAAACAGCCTTTTCCCTGGTTACTCTTACACAACCTTGAGTCATTTTTTTCCCTCTAAAGAGATACGTTCAGCATTGGAGAAAAGTAAACCTTACCTTGTCATCTTAAGTTTAGCACAAGATTAGGTGTGAATATTTAAGAAATACTTTGCAATCTGAAAAACAATTAAAAAATCTTAATTTGGGGGTGGATCTTGCATCTTATTAACTCTACAATTGGGCAACTATTATAAACTAAAATCTGAGATTTTGAGGTTATAAAATGGGTCAGGAAATGGGAATAAAAGCCAGCTTCCATCTTCTCTGTTCTGTGTTTCATTTACTAGATGAAAAGGGGGCCCGCCTTGGTCTTCTAGAGCAGTGGTCCTCAGCCTTTTCTGACACCAAGGACCAGTGTCCAATTTTTTTCAGGGAAGGAGGCAGGATGGGGTTGTGATTTGGGGATGATTTAAGCACAGTACATTTATCGTGCACTTTATTTCTATTATATCAGCTCCACCTCAGATCATCGGACATTAGATCGGGGGTTCGGGACCCCTGCTCTAGAGGACATGGTCTCTCCGTCAGCTCTGCTGGGCTGAGTCCTCGGCCCTGGCAGCTCTGGGCCGCTGTTGAAGGCCCTCCGCAAGTGATTGTCCTGGCTGTTGGAACTAGTTTACCGTCAGCCCCTCTGCTTCGGTCGTGTGATCCTTGAACACACTGTGCTTATTACTGCTTCTTGGCTGCGCCCCATCCATCCTTTCTCCATGCAACACTGTCTATGTCTCTGCTTTCCACTGTTCGGCCCTCCATCCTCTCTCTCTCTCTCTTTTATAATATTTATTTTTTATTTATTTGGCTGCTCCAGGTCTTAGTTGCAGCATGTGGGATCTTCAGTCTTAGCTGTGGCACTCAGGATCTTTTTTGTGGCGAGGTGCAAACTCTTAGTTTGGGCATGTGGGATCTAGTTCCCTGACCAGGGATTGACCCCAGACCCCCTGCTTTGGAACCTCAGAGTCTTAGCCACTGGACCAACTGGGAAGTCCTCCCACCGAGTCTTCTGTTGGTGCTGTAGTTCACATCCCTCGCTCCCTCCTCTGAACTCCAAAACTTGTGCCTATGCCGTTTCATATTTTTCTCTTGTCCGTATATGACTTTATATCATGTACACGCTCAGTCGTTCAGTCGCGTCTGACTCTGTGACCCTATGGACCATAGCCCGCCAGGCTCCTCTGTCCATGGATTCTCCAGGCAAGAATACTGGAGTGGACTGCAGTTTCTTCCTCCAGGGGATCTTCCCCACCCAGGGATCAAACCCACATCTCCTGCACTGGCAGGCGGATTCTTTACAGCTGAGCCACCTGGGAAGCCCTGAGTAACCTTGCATGCTCCTTACAAACTGTGTTACATCCACCACCACAACACAGTAGTTCTGTATGCCTTGTGTAACTGAATTGATGTGTTAATTGGCAGTGGGCTCCTTTTGTTTTCCACCCAATGTTCACAGCCCAGTTCTGGTGACTTGAATTTCAGGCTGACTGCAGTGGGTACCTGTCCTAAATGATGGTTTTGGAAGTGAGGTGTTTGGAGGTAAACGGGCCATGAGAGTGGAGCCCAAATTAATGGAATTAGTGCTCTTATAGGAGAGAGACAGGAAGTCTGTCTCTACCAAGCAAGAAGGCAGCTGCCCAAGATCCAGGAAGAAGGCCCTCAGTAGGAACCTGACCACACTGGCCCCCGATCTTAGACTTGCAACCTCCAGAACTACAAGAAGCAAATGTTTGTCTTTGAAGATACTCAGTGTATGGTATTTTTGTTATTCAGTCATTCAGTCATGTCTGACTCTTTGAGACCCCATGGACTGCAGCACAACCAGGCTTCCCTGTCCTTCATGATCTCCCAGAGTTTGCTCAAACTCATTTTCATTGAATTGTTGATGCTATCCAACCATCTCATCCTCTGCTGCCCCCTTCCCCTTTGGTCCTCAATCTTTCCCAGCATCAGGGTCTTTTCCAACAAGTTAGCTCTTCACATCAGGTGGCCAAAGTATTGGAGCTTCAACTTTAGCATCAGTCCTCCCAATGAGTATTCAGGGTTTGATTTCCTTACTATTGACTGATTTGATTCCTTACTGTCCAAGGGACTCTCAAAAGTCTTCTCCACCACAATTCGAAAGCATCAATTCTTTGGCTTTCAGCCTTCTTTATGGTACAACTTTAACATCCATACACGACTACTGGAAAAACCATAGCTTTGATTAGACGGACCTTTGATGGCAAAGTAATGTCTCTGCTTTTTAATATGTTGTCTAAGTTGGTCATAGCTTTTCTTCCAAGAAGCAAGCGTCTTTTAATTTCATGGCTGCAGTCACCGTCTGCAGTGATTTTGGAGCCCAAGAAAATAAAGTCTGTCTGTCACTGTTTCCGTTGTTTCCCCATCTATTTGCCATGAAGCAATGGGACTGGATGCTATGATCTTAATTTTTTTGAATGTTGATTTTCTTTTTTTGTATTTGTTTTTGTTGTAGCAGGCAATGAATGGGTCAGAGTCCAGTCAGGAGGAAAGAACCCAAACGATGCAGTTAAATACAAGGATTTAGCACAGAGTACTGGCCATGGAGTTGTTGGAGGAGCTAATGGGGCGAAGAGCAAATGGTGAAGCCAGAGAGTAACAGCAGCAAGAAGTAGCCAGCAGCTCCAGGGCTGGAGGGACAAAGAGAGGAGGTGGCTTGGCAAGAACAGGGGCCACCAACGTGGGGCTGGCTGGGGGAAGCTGGGACCCTGGAGGAGTCACAGCTACTGCCAGAAAAACTGGCCAGAGCAAGGAAGAAAGGGAGGTAGACTCTGGCTGCTCCCCATCTCGCATACTACCCACTCCCTGCTCCTGCCAGTGACTCTCACTGGCCAAACAGACCAGAGCCAGCTGGCAAAGACGGCTGGGTGGGGTGTATTTTGCAGAAATCAACCCTCTGTGCTACAAACAGAGCAGGGGAAGCAAAGGAAAGAGACCAAAGAGCAAATAGGCAGATGGTTACCACCCTGATAGGCCAGAATGAATGAACGCAGAGCTGTTCTCCACGCGAAACTACCAATAGTTCAAAATAGCTCACAACTGACTTGATTCCATTTTAAAAGTTAAAAAAAATTAAATATTATTTATTTAATTTATTTATTTACCTTTGGTCACACCGTATAGCATGTGGGGGTCTTAGTTCCTCCACCAGGGAGCAGACCCATGTTCCCCTGCAGTGGAAACAAGGACTCTTAACCACTGGACAACTGGGGAAGCCCCTCCAAAATTTTCACTAGGATTAGTCTTTTATTATTTCCTGGGTCGGGAAGATCCCCTGGAGAAGGAAATGGCAGCCCACTCCAGTATTGTCTGGGAAACCCCATGGACGGGGAGACTGGTGGGCTACAGTCCCTGGGGTCTCAAAGAGTTGGACACGACTGAGCCCCCCCGACCACTATTTCTGAATGATCACCATTTAATAATTTAGACTTCTTAAATAACTCAAATTCCTTTTGTTGTAAATTATAAAATAAATACTAAGTCTACTTTTTATCTTTGGCCCATTTCAAAAGGACTACAAGGAATTCTGGCATCTAACTGCATCTTTCTCTAAAGAAAGAATTTCTAAGAGATAGCTCCTCACCTAACCTAGTCCTCTATATTCTATTTGCTTCCCTACTTAAAACTATTTAATGAATTTTCCATCTGTTAGTATATCAAAAACTAATGTCACCCTTTTATTATTAGCTGTTTTTCATTTGAAGAAATAAAAATCCAACTCAAACTAGCTTAAGCCAAGTAGGAAATGCATTGGCACTCAGATCCAGGAGCTTAAATGATATCACTTACATTCTGTTTCCTTTGCTGTGTCCCACCTTCCTCTCCTTGCTCTGAGCTACTGACCTTTGTTTAATTCTGAAACAGTCTGGCTTCAGATGTGATGTGTAGAATTCCAGGAAGAGCTCTGATTGGTCTGCTTGGGTCACAGGCCCTGGGAAGGCCTCGTCTATGGTGGATTCTGATTGGCTAGACTAAGGTCAGGAAAGTGCCACGTGGACTGGGTTGAAGGTGAGTTTCCCCACCCACATCACACTACAGCTTGAGGAGGAGGTTGTTTCTGAAGAAAAGGATAGAAAGTGAAAGTCACCCAGTCGAGTCCGACTCTTTGTGACCCCATGGACTATACAGTCCATGTCCATGGAATTCTCCAGGCCAGAATACTGGAATGGGTAGCCTTTCCCTTCTCCAGGGGATCTTCCCAACCCAGGGATCGAACCTAGGTCTCCCACGTTGCAGGCAAATTCTTTACCAGCTGAGCCGCAAGGGAAGCCCAAAAATACTGGAGTGGGTAGCCTATCCCTTCTCTAGCAGATCTTCCCAACCCAGAAATTGAATATTGGGGTCTTCTGCATTGCAGGCAGGTTCTTTACCAACTGAACTATTAGGGACTCCAAGAAGAAAGGGATACTGAGAAGATAAAGACATATTCAGTACACTCTTCCTTTTCCCCACAAATTTCTTAAAACAGGTTTTTTGGCCATGCCTCAAGGTGTTGCTTCCCTGATAGCTCAGTTAGTAAAGAATCCACCTGCAATGCAGGAGACCATGGTTCGATTCCTGGGCAGGAAGATCTGCTGGAGAAGGGATCAGCTACCCACTCCAGTCTTCTTGGGCTTCCTTTGTGGCTCAGCTGGTAAAGAATCCGCCCACAATATGGGAGACCTGGGTTCGATCCCTGGGTTGGGAAGATCACCTGGAGAAGAGAAAGGCTACCCTACCTGCTCCAGTATTCTGGCCTGAAGAATTCCATGGACTGTATAGTCCATGCGGTTGCAAAGAGTCAAACATGACTGAGCCACTTTCACTTTAAAGGCACTGTGGGATTTAAATGCCCTAACCAAGGGTTGAACACTTGTCCCTTGTTAGTGAAAGAGTGGAGTCCTAATTGCTGGACTACCAGCTTAAAATACTTTTTACTTTGCTGTTATAATTTTGTCAAACAAGTTGCAAACCACCTGCTCCCTCTCTGTTGCCTCCAGACTCAATCTACCATCCTCTGTTTTTACCTTAGCTCTGTCAGGTTGGCAAAACAGGAAGTTTTACTGTAAAAGATTATTCTTTAAAGAATATTTTATTGGAGCACAGTTGATTTACAATGTTGTGTTAGTGTCTGCTGTACAGCAAAATGAATCAGTTATACATGTGCAGGCATGTGTGCTAAGTCACTTCAGTCATGTCCAACTCTGCAACCCCCTGGATTGTAGCCTGCTAGGCTCCTCTGTCCATGGAATTGTCCAGGCAAGAATGCTGGAGTGGGTTGCCATGCCCTCTTCCAGGGAGTCTTCCCTACCCAGGAATTGAACCCACATCTCTTGCAGTCAGTCTTGGCAGTCAGGTTCTTTACCACTGACACCACCTGTAAAGTGCATAATTATACATCAGTTCAGTTCGGTTCAGGGCTTCCCTTGTAGCTCACTAGGTAAAGAATCTGCCTGCAGTGCAGGAGACCCAGGTTCGATCCCTGGGTTGCAGATCTCTGCAATTAAGAAGACCCCAATATTCAGAGTCAGGCACAACCGAGTGACTAACACTTACACTTACTCAGTTCAGTTCAGTCACTCAATCGTGTCCAACTCTGCAACCCATGGACTGCAGCACGCCAGGCTTCCCTGTCCATCACCAACTCCTGGAGCTTGCTCAAACTCATGTCCATCGAGCCGGTAGTGCCATCCAACCATCTCATCCTCTGTCATCCTCTTCTCCTCCTGCCTTTAGTCTTTCCCAGGATCAGGGTCTTTTGCAATGAGTCAGTTCTTTGCATCAGGTGGACAAAGTATTGGATCTTCAGCATCAGTCCTTCCAGTGAATATTCAGGACTGATCTCCTTTAGGATGGACTAGTTGGATCTCCTTGCAGCCCAAGAGACTCTCAAGAGTCTCCTCAACACCACAGTTCAAAAGCATCAATTCTTCGGTGCTCAGCTTTCTTTATAGTCTAGCTCTCACATCCATACATGATTACTGGAAAGGCCATAGCTTTGACTAGATGGACCTTTGTTGGAAAATTAATGTCTCTGCTTTTTAATATGTTGTCTAGGCTGGTCATAGCTTTTTTTCCAAGGAGCAAGTATCTTTTAATTTCATGGCTGCAGTCACCATATGCAGTGATTTTGGAGCCTCCAAAAATAAAGTCTGTCTCTGTTTCCATTGTTTCCCCATCTATTTGCCATGAAGTGATGGGACCAGATGCCACAATCTTAGTTTTCTGAATGTTGAGTTTTAAGCCAACTTTTTTACTCTCCTCTTACACTTTCATCAAGAGGCTCTTTAGTTCTTCTTCACTTTCTGTCATAAGGGTGGTGTCATCTGCATATGTGAGGTTATTGATATTTCTCCTGGCAATCTTGATTCCAACTTGTGCTTCTTCCAGCCCAGTGTTTCTCATGATATACTCTGTATACAAATTAAATAAGTAGGGTGACAATATACAGCCTTGACGTACTCCTTTTCTGATTTGGAACCAGTCTGCTGTTCCATTTCTGGTTCTAACTGTTGCTTCTTCACCTGCTTACAGATTTCTCAGGAGGCAGGTGAGGTGGTCTGGTATTCCCATCTCTTGAAGAGTTTTCCACAGTTTGTTGTGATCCACACAGTCAAAGGCTTTGGCTAGTCAACAAATCAGAAGTAGATGTTTTTCTGGAATTCTCTTGCTTTTTCAGTGATCCAACAGATGTTGGCAATTTGATGGTTGGTTCCTCTGCCTTTTCTAAATCCAGCTTGAACATCTGGAGGTTCACAGTTCATGTATTGTTGAGCCTGGCTTGGAGAGTTTTGAGCATTACTTTACTAGCATGTGAGATGAAAGCAATTGTGCGGTAGTTTGAGCATTCTTTGGCATTGCCTTTATAAAAACTGACCTTTTCCAATCCTGAGGCCACTGCTGAGTTTTCCAGATTTGCTGGCATATTGAGTGCAGCACTTTCATGGCATCATGTTTTAGGATTTGAAAGAGCTCAACTGGAATTCCATCACCTCCACTAGCTTTCTTCATAGTGATGCTTCCTAAGGCCCACTTGACTTTGCATTCCAGGATGTCTGGCTCTAGGCTGGTGGTCACTCCATCGTGATTATCTGGGTCGTGAAGATCTTTTTTGTACAGTTCTTCTGTGTATTGTTGTCACCTCTTCTTAATATCTTTTGCTTCTGTTGGGTCCATACCATTTCTGTCCTTTATCGAGCCCATCTTTGCATGAAACATTTCCTTGGTATCTCTAATTTTCTTGAAGAGATCTTCAGTCTTTCCCATTCTATTGTTTTCCTCTGTTTCTTTATATTGATCGCTGAGGAAGGCTTTCTTATGTCTCCTTGCTATTCTTTGGAACTCTGCATGCAAATGGGTATATCTTTTCTTTTCTCCTTTGCCTTTAGCTTCTCTTTTTTTCTCAGCTATTTGTAAGGCCGCCTCAGACACCCATTCTGCCTTTTTGCATTTCTTTTTCTTGGGGATGGTCTTGATTACTGCCTCCTGTACACTGTCAGGGCCCTCCGTCCATAGTTCTTCAGGCACTCTATCAGATCTAATCCCTTGAATCTATTTGCCACTTCCAATGTATAGTCGTAAGGGATTTGGTTTAGGTCATACCTGAACGGTCTAGTGGTTTTCCCTCCACTCTTTTTCAGATTCTGTTCCATATAGGTCATTACAGAGGATTGAATAGGGTTCCCTGTGCTACACAGTAGATCCTAAAAGATTATACATAAGGTAGAATATAGAGGATATATGGAAGCACAGGATATAGAGGAATATACCCTGAATCACTGTGGAGCTTTCATGTCACTGTGAATGCATAGATTGCTGTACAGAAATTCAGTTTCATTTCTCTGGATGTTCCCCCTTTTTATATATCACAGGGGTATGTAAGCCTCCCAGCCCTTTCAGATGCTTGAACCTATGGGCTTCCCTGGTGGGTTAGCAGTAAAGAATCTGCCTGTAGTACAAGAGAGGAGAGTTCTGTCCCTTGGTTGGAATGATCCCTTGAAGTAGGAAATGGCAACCCATTCCAATATTCTTGCTTGGGAAATCCCATGGACAGAAGAGTCTGGTGGGCTGCAGTCCATGGGGTCACAAAAAGCTAGACACAGCTGAGCAGGCACATATGCTGGAAGCTACAAGAGTCAGTTGGGAAGCTGAGCCTTCCAACACCTGTGGCAAGTATCCCCTGTGGTGTCTGACATTCTGAGTCTCTTAGCCGCCTCAATGGCCTCTGTCTTAGCACACCCAGTGACCGCCCACTCCTCATTCTCTTGGTGCAGAGAGCACGGGACAGACGAGGCCCTGTTACTTTCTCCTTTGATCCCTTTTCAGTAGGGGAACATCAGATGACATGGCATATGGAATATTTATCAGAACATAATCACAGTGATAACTGGAAAATTAACATTAACCTTAATTAAGCACCATTCACTATGGGGGTACTTTACTGAATCTCAGCCACTCTTCAATAAGTAGTAGTATTGTGCCTGTTGACAGGGCTTCTCTGGTACCTCAGACAGTAAAGAATCTGTCTGCAATGTGGGAGACCTGGATTTGATCCGTAGATGGGGAAGATCCCCTCGAGCAAGGAAGTGGCAACCCACTCCAGTATTCTCACCTGGAGACTTCTTTTTTCTTTTAATATTTGTTTTTATTTATTTCTTTGACTGTGTTGGGTTTAGTTGCAGCATGTGGGATCTACTGCCCTGACCAGGGGTCGAACCCCTGGCCCCATGCGCTGGGAGCAGGAGCCTTAGCCACTAGACCACCAGGGAAGTCCCCCTCACCTGGAGAATTCTATGGACACAAAGAGTCCCACAGGACTGAGCGACTAACACTTTCACTCTTTCATTGTGCCTGTTGATAGGTGGGTGAGGCAGGTCTTAGAGGGGGAAGAACTTGCCCCAGTGACACGGCTAGTTACCA